>QXVZ01017709.1:0-17398 GCA_008931825.1 Phallusia fumigata | reverse complement strand
AACTTTCTTGCTCAGGGAAACACAAGCGACAGAGATGGGATTAGAACCCACAACCTTGTGTGCACAAGGCAGGCGCGCTAACCACTCGGCCATCATTTGAAATTCCATTTACTGGGATCAGGTGGTACGCAGTGACACGGCGTGACCTCTAAGTGATACACGACTCATTATGAGCATGATGCATTTAGGAGGCGTTGTTCCGCACCCGAGGATAAAAATGAGACAACAAACAGACAGACATATGTGGTTCTTTAACAAAAGAACAAAAAATAATTTTACCAACTCAGGTCCAAGAAGAACACCTAAAGATGATAATGGCTGGAAAATTTATCATTCATCCGTTTAGCAACTTCAGATTCGGTTGGGATTTATGTTCGGCTATTCTTATATTGGCCAATATCATTATCATCCCAATGGACCTAGCTTTTGCAGGGTGGGTATTAAAAATCCATACGGTTACACTTGATTCCTGTTGCCGTGCTGATATATCTGGTTTCTTTTAGTTTGTGTCAATTTTTAATTTCTTTTCAAAAAAAGGCAACAATGGTCGTGGAGCATAAGTCGGCATCCTTTTAAACGCAGTGTGCCAAAATTTTAACGACTTCGCGTGCCGTCTTGATGACGTTATTGCTTTAGGTTTGAGCGTTTGGTAGTCTAACCGTCAAAACTTGTAAAAGGCTGGTTTACGCGAACACTGTAGTTCGTTGCTGCAGTTGCACTGTATTTAACAAAAAACAAAGAGGTCGCCAAAAATGGTTCGAAGAATGTATTGGATTGTGAACTCTTACATCACTTGGCGTGCCATGAATAATCACCTCCCGTGCGCAGGGTTGCCGACCCCTGTGGTATAGATTACGTTCTTGTGCCCGTAACACAGTTATGTAGATTGAGGCACCCAACCTGCCAAAGCCCATATAAGCGATATAAGTTAAGTTGGGTTTGGGTTTAAGTTTGATTATTTTTCGAAAGAGATAAACAGGACGAGGGGAGCATGGCGTTCAAGGTCATTTCGGACATCTGGTTTTTGATCGACATCGTGTTCAATTTCCGCACCGGTATCCCGACCCATGGAACTGACAGCACAACTATCGAACTCGACAGCAAGAAAATAGCGAGAAAGTAAAAAATGCATTCATTTTTCATGTTATCGCTTTTTAGGGCAAACCTGCTTATCCCATAAATAACATTAGAAATCAACGGTTCAGATAGCGAATATATTTGTCATTTTTTTACAAAGCTACCTCGGATTATTTAATCCAGGGGTGAGAAACTTGTGTCCCGCTTGACTATTTAATGTGGCCCGCATCAGAGTTTTGTTGAAGTATACAACATATAGCATCAAAAGTGAAAACCATTAAATGTTTGTGTACAGGTATTCCTTTGGAATGGGCGGTTTATATTCAACATTCAGCCGTATTATGGCGTTAAACTTTCTTTAAAATTGTCTCATATTCAACGACTTTTTGTGACATAAAGCCAGTTTTTGAGGCCCGTCCGTCATTAAATAAGTTCCACACCACTGATTTAATCTAATCCCAGCAGTATACCAAATCTCAATTAATTGGTTTCATGGTTGGCTTTCTTTGCTAGTTTAAATCCCACCGCAGGCTAGATTTTTATGAATAAAATATGTTGCTTAGAAATACTTAAAACGCCAGCTCTGATTTTGGCTGTAGCTTGTTGCAAAATAATGTAACAGCAATTCTTTTGCCAAAGATGTTTAACGCGCGCCGCTAACGTACTAAAACCAGCATGTTTGCGTTAAGATTTATCACAGATCACGTGTTCGTCACACATGTCGCTTTCTACTGGCGGTGTGGTTGCAGCTTGCTCTACCGTCATACACAATATATCATAATACTTTACCCTTTACTTTGTGCCTCAAGTATCTTTGCGCAATGAACAGCAATTTCAGGACTTCATTGAACCGTAAACAACTATAACTTTAAAACCTGGTTTCTAGATACCTTACCACCTGGTTTCTCATTGATTTCATTGCTGCATTTNTTTTTGTGACGTAAAGCCAGTTTTCGAGGCCTGTCCGTCATTAAAAAAGTTCCACACCACTGATTTAATCTAATCCCAGCAGTATACCAAATCTCAATTAATTGGTTTCATGGTTGGCTTTCTCAGCTGGTTTAAATCCCACCGCAGGCTATGACCAAAATATGTAGATTTTTATGACCAAAATATGTTGCTTAGAAATACTTAAAACGCCAGCTCTGATTTGACTGTAGCTTGTTGCAAAATAATGTAACTGCAATTCTTTTGCCAAAGATGTTTAACGCGCGCCGCTAACGTACTAAAAACAGCATGTTTGCGTTAAGATTTATCACAGATCACGTGTTCGTCACACATGTCGCTTTCTACTGGCGGCGTGGTTGCAGCTTGCTCTACCATCATACACAATATATCATAATACTTTTCCCTTTACTTTGTGCCTCAAGTATCTTTGCGCAATGAACAGCAATTTCAGGACTTCATTGAACCGTAAACTCCAAACTATAACTTTAAAACCTGGTTTTTAGATACCTTACCAGCTGGTTTCTCATTGATTTCATTGCTGCATTTCCGCTCGACTTCGTTACTTCTCTGTTTTACCAAAGCAAATCGGCAATGGCCGTCCGGACTCTGCGAAGCGTTAAGGTTTTCTCATTGGTCAGAGTTGCCAGGTTGCCAAGGTAACTGCAGGGGACTCTTGCTAAAAATTACCACGAGCTTTATTATTTTGCATTGCTGCGTCAATCTGTTTGGACTTTGTTTTAAAAAAAACTATGATTAGATGTGTTTGTAATGTGTATTCCTAATCACACAAAATACTCCATAGGTTCCGTCAAACTTGCGACATTTAAATGCGCGAAATTCAATTGCACCTGTAACCTAAGAAACGAAACGTATTTTTTCAAGAGTACATAACTACAACACATTTTTTGCGTCATTCACCAACTGTGACTTTATCTTTTGCGTCTAATAAAGCCTTGTTCATTTATTCTGCCTGGTGATTTCATTTCCTAAACAAGCAAAATAAACCCAACGTTTTTGTACTTGTAGGCTTGTTCGCGGTCTTCACCACTGGGAGGAAATATTCAACTTGCAATACGACATGGCAGTATCTCTTCTCAGACTCGCATACCTGATTTTTATTATATTCGTCGTATGCCACTGGAATGGTTGCCTGCAGGTATCTTTAAACATACGCCTTTCGCGAGCTTTTACAATTGTTTATCTATTTGTGTTTAGCTCTAATAGTCAGTTTTTTGTTACATAGTCTTTATATCGCTGCACGCAAGACCTGCAAAACTTTAAATTAGAGCAACGACATGGAGAATGCGCAATCGAAAATAACGTGTGCAAGCAAAGTAACATTTAAAAGGGAAAAGACATTGGTATAATTAAGAAAGTCATCAATTGGGTTATATATCCCTTCTCCTCGCATGTAAATGGTTTCACGGTTTTGGGCTTCTCGTCATTATGCAATCATGATGACAACAGAAATTGTTGAAACGTTTGCATTACCATATATTCCCTACAAGCACTTCGACAGTAATGTGTTTATTTCAAGCAACATCAACTTTTACATAAAATATCTCCCTACAGATTTGGTAATAACATTTTCGAAAACCTATGTGTGAAATATAGGGATAAAGTCAAACCAAGTTGACTAACCTTGTTTATGTTGCCAGTATATGGTGCCGATGTTCTACGATTACCCCAACGATACTTGGGTGCGAATTAGGGGACTGGATCACCCCAACGTCTCGTGGTGGGAAGCGTACTCCTGGTCGCTCTTTAAAAGTAGCAGTCAAATGTTATGCATTGGTAAGTTTAGGTTCTGATCTAATGCATGCGCATATCTAATTTTGGAATCTGCACTAAAGCTTTATGCAGCCCCGTGATATCGATACACTCATATATGAATCCAAATACGCCAGGCCTACAAGAGATGTTATACCGAATCACATGCGGCCTTTCAAGCATTTCCATTCAGTCAGGCTTATCGGATAAGAACGCCTCCTGTAGGTCTTGCGTACTGTGATAAGTTGATACTTTGACCATGGAAGGACATTAGACATCATCTACATCAATTAGTTGTTGCAGATGGTGAAATATTTTTTGGTCTGTGCTCCTAGTACATATTATAGGTAGTGCATTTTCTGGCTATACGGAATTAAATAGTCCCAAGCTTAAGACTCTGGAAGTGTTTCTAATCCCTTGATAGGGCACTCGTTGTGGTTAGAAGTTACAGTAGTTACTACCCACATTACGTCAGGGCCTTCAATACTTGCACTAACGTTGGACAGCAAACAAAATGTAACCAGAGACAACCCCTACAATTCGGCCAAAAGATTTTATCCCGGGACATTTGTGACTCAAGTTTGCAATCTGTTTTATCATGGCACAAAATGTTATGTGACGTTTATTCAACACGTTGCATTTCCAGGGTACAGCGAAGTGATCCCGGTTGGTCTAATTGATTTATGGATGACAATGTTGAGTCAAATCACTGGAGCGATCCTGTTTGGAATCTTCATCAGCAACGCTATCAACCTCATGGAGGAAATGGACGCTACGAAGCACGCTTACAAAGCTAAAGTGTCAGAGGTGGGTAATGCCACAGTCCTGATGCACCGCTTGGCCGTTAAAACGAGCTTGGCTTCCGTAAGTCGGTCTAGCAAAAAACGACACCTGAAATTTGTACAAATAGGCAAATGCGGAATATAAAATTCATCTATATCAGCATGCTATATTTTTACCGGTCCTAGCAATGCCACACGCTCTGTGATAGTCGAATTTTACTCTAAAATCATTTAAAGAAGGCCAAGGATGGCAGTACGGAACGGTACGGTAGTTGGTACGGTATACACTGGTACGCAACAAAAATCATGAAAAGGTACCGTACTTTAGTATACGGTACGCCCCTCGTAACGAGCTACGTGTATTTTGTGTTGCAGATTCAAGAATATATGGCTTTCCGGCGACTCCCGATTAAAATGAGGCGAAGGATTCTCGATTACTTCGAAGTCAGATACGGGGTAGGTATCTACCAATGCCCCCGTTTTTTATTTTTCTCAATAGAAGTTTTCAGACAAATGGTTTTACCAGGGCAAACTCTTCGATGAACAACAGATTCTGGCTGAACTAAGCCCCGCCCTACGTCGGGACGTCATCTTGCACTGCACTGCTGATCTCATTCACTCAGTGACGCTGTTTGATGACGTCAGCGAGGAGTTTGTTGTGGACTTGGGTGCGAAAATGGTCTTTACTGTTTATACGCCGGACGAGGTTGGATTTATTGGTGTTTATGACAAACGTTGTAGGTGAAACTCTGACATTAAATAAAACTATCAGTAGGTAAAAATACGTCTTATGGTTTACTTAAAAACTCGAGTAGTCGAGATCCTTGATGAGTTGTTATCAAAAAGCAGGAAACTAACCAGTGCAATCCGGCATCCACCCATGGTCCACAGTGAGGTTTGAACCAACACCCACTGCCACTAGCACTCAACCACTAACTTATGTTACGCCAGGTGTTGGATGCTTGTTGTTATGAAAGAAATTCAAATATTTTTTGGTCATGTGAACAAAGTGCAGTTCTATGCAACGACACGTACAAAATATTTTTTACAGACAGTTGTAAAGGAAGGCGACATCGCCTTTGCCATGTTCTTCGTAGTCCGAGGGGAGTTGAAGATTACAGCAGAAGACGGAAGTTACATGAGACAGATCAGCGATGGAATGCACTTTGGAGAAACCTGTCTTCTGAACAAGGGATTGAGAAGAGCGGCATCTGCTAAAGCTGTCACCAACGTCCACATGTACACGCTCTCAAGGGTGGACTTTCACAAGGTAAAATTTGAAACCACAAGTTGTTTTTCAGTTGTTTTAAATATTGAAGCGTTATTGTCGCAATTAATTTTGTTTTAATTTCGCTTTTAGAACAAACATCTCAACAAATCTCCTAATTAAGCATCGAATTACTGAAGCGTAGGTCGATTGCTGTATATTTTTCGCCATTTTGCATGTTGTTCGCCTTACACGCCTTATATGAACCTGTCAGCCTTTAAAGTTTTAGCTCAACGGCGACAAATAGTGGCGCCTGTTAAAATAAGCAATATTTAACAATTGGCGCAAGGGACGGTTATTTTTTGTTTTCCTAGACACAGAGTACTCAAACCCAACATTGTCTGTATGGGTGTTGTACAGTCATTTGCAAACAGATTTCGTTCGGTAATTTTTTTTGAGAATGCTAAAAATGGATTTTTGTTTGATTGACAGGTCGCAGACGGGCACCCGGACGACAAACTTCGAATCGAAACCAGATTCTCGAAACTTCGCGAGCGAACATCGCAGTACGACTTCATAAAGCGATATGGGTCGCAGCAAAAGGAAACTCTGGAAAAAGTATAACATCGCCAACAAAAAAACAACATTTGTTCGCACCCTACTTTTTCTCTTCATTTGAGTTTGCAAACAGGTTAAAATAAAAAAACACGATAATGATGATGTAAGGGGTATAGTCAAGAGAGCTAATTGTTGATTGATGAAAATTTTGTTTCAACCGCGGCCTGACCTCACCAGGCACCACAAACCCTAAAACTTTGCAGTCGCTTTTTTAACATTATGCGTTTATTGCGGTACCCAATCTACCATCAAATTTTGGCGTGCTTTTTATGGGGGACTGATGTAAGTTTGTTTTTGCCTTGTTCCGCTATTTGCTACAAAAGCACCAATTATGACAACTCGTTGTAAAATAGAAACCATATACAGGACCCACATACAACGAGCACGGAACAATTGATATTAAGTCTTGAGTCCGGGGTTCGAACCCCATGAAAGAAAAACAAAAATAAACTATGCAAGCATATTGTAGCTCACATGCTTGTAAGGGGCTATGCTACGGGTAAGTGATAAGTAAGGCGATCGCTTGGGTAACTGATCCCGAATCGACTTCTTTGGTAGATCTGACGTACAAAAACGCTGAACTTATCGGGTATTTTAGTTTTACTGGCAAGATAGCAGTAACAGCACTGGCAAAGCGGCTATGTGTGGGCACAGTGCTAAATAGAAGTAGAAGAAGTACAAGGGTGATCTAAAAAGTATTTACACAACAAGGTTTTTCTGCAAGATTTGTGACCAGCAATATGGAGTGTAAACCATATGCTGTAAGGGCAACCTACGTCGAAAGTGATGTGCGGGTGACAACAAGTCACTTAGATAACATTTGTGCAAGAAGCACAGCATGCAGTGCTGTGCAGTGTAATCGTGATTGGACAAATGCTTCCAATCAGGTTTAGCCTGAAATATGGGGCAATGTTGTGTTGTTTCTTCGATGTTGTTTCGCCAATGTACATCGTAACACTTGCGTCGAGAGGATTTGTATGTTTTTCGTGCCAGAATCGAATCGATTGAAAAGTCTGATCGTTTTCGCTTCACAGGTCCCTTGATCCGGACCTGCACAGCTTCGCTGTCGTTGCAGGTTTGGGTGTTTGCAGCTTGGGATAAAAACGAATCCTGTTCTACAGATGCAATAGTTTGTGTTGAAGACGTGTTAGTATTTTCGTCGAACAGTTTGATGCTCTGCTGTGTTGAAGATTTGTGAGTATTTGTTTGGGAAAGTTCGATGCTCTGCTGTGTTGGATTTGTTTTTACATCTTCGCGGTTCTCGAACAAGGCAAACGTGTTTTCCGAATCTTCAGCGAATGTCCAAAAATTTCCTGTAAAAAAACAAACAAAAAAATTTTTTTTTAATTGCGCTCATATAAGTCGAATTCACACTTCGCACATTTTACTTTTCTCGTTTTTATTGCTCTCCCTTGTCGCTTTTCAATTACGATGACTATTTATGGAAACAAATTACTTTGGAGTAGTTTCAATTGAAAATAATATTCTGTCACCTTTTCCCGGCGGGTCGTCACGTGACCTCGGAACCTTAACGAAACAAGAGTTGAGAGAGAGATTGTGACGAATAGAGTTCTGCCACGCTTTCTGTTTGCGACGGTAGAACGGAAACTTCTCCGATATAAACCTAAAGCGTAAAGTAGTAAAGAAACAAAGTCTCAAGAAAAGTACAAGCCATACGACGGCTGATTGTTTGTTGTGAAACTTACGTGTAAATGCCACTTAGAGTTTGTCGTTTATTTTCGCTGCTGTGGATTGCCAATGCGATGAGCGCAATGTAGGAATACGGAGGTCGGATGTCGGTGATTTTGGACCATCTTTCCACAGCTTTTACGGCCGCCTGGTATTCGGCCTCGGTAACATCAGACGGTGACGAACAGTCAGCCAACAATGCATGTGCATCTGTGAAAGTACGTCAACTTTAAAACTCGCTCACATAAGTTTAATGCATCTGCAGTAAACAAACGGTTTTTAACCCGAAAAATTAGGGTAAACTTGGATTACAAATCTTCAAAGAGCGTAATTTAACTACGACTTTTCTCAGCTAAAGACGGAGGTCAAAGTATAATCAAATACTACACCTTTCCTCAGTAAAATATCACAATTGTTGATCCTGTTCAAATGAACGTTGAAAGTTCGTGTAATCTATCATTTTGCCCGGCAAACCTTTACTTTTTGTATTTTTTGGGGGTGAAATGCTTCCTAAACATCCTCTCTCAATTAACCAACGTATTAAAAAAGAAACAAACCTTAAACCACTCTTTGCTAGTTACATACCGATTTCAATAGACGCGTTGCTATTTACATCCATCTTGTTACTTCTCAGGCAAGCATATACGATTGAAAGTTGGAAACATCTGTGAGCCGGCACAGGTTTTTCATCCGTACCACCAGAGTAGACCACCCACCGACAAACACCTCGGGCGCTGTGATTCATGTTGACGCTTCAAGCCTCAGCATCAAGATATCGTGGGCTTTACTGTATAGCGCCTTTGTTACATAATATGATAAAGAGTATGACAGTTAATCTGTAAAGCTGGGTGGCTACATCACGTATTAGGATTTGAGATTTCCACTATTTTTGAAATTTATTAATTTTATCAAAACTTACACAACTTTCATCGCGAAAAAAACAACCTGCGTTCCAACATAATTCGTCCCATGACCCATTGAAAGTAAATACATCTGCTTAAATTTATATTCACAACAGAGAAACCGCTTTGGATCATAATCTATTCGGTTTGCAACTATTCTTAAAACAATTACGTGACCGAAATCGCAATTTGTGCATCTTGACTCTTTGGCAAATCTTTAATGTTTTGTTTGCAACTTTTTAGAAACGTTTGTGACAGAAGCAACAAACTAATAAGCGTTGGATTAAAGTCGATTAGTTGCATTAAATTTAGCCACAACGTGATTACAATGCAGCAGCGGCGTTTGTTTTTCCCTCAGGCCAAAACCTGCCTTGGCAGTTATGTCAAGATCACGATCACCTGATGAGAGATTTTCAGGTTTGTCAAAGTGGGTGGTCGGTCCGATCGTGTCAAGTTGTAACACTTAATGTACCTGGGAGTCGAACTGCCTGGTATGTGAGTTAAAGATGGCTTTGGGTGCGTTGTATGTGGTTTTAAGGGACCGGATGCGACACATATTAGCGGTTGTAGATTACTTTCGAGGTACACAATATTTACAGCTCTGACTCGAGAAAAATGTAATTACAGATTTGCATTGGGAATACGGCAGCTTTCAAACGCATATTACACACAAAAATAAAAAAAACTTACAATAATGATACAATTTTTTTTGTGATAATATAGGTTTAAATGGGGCAATATTTTTTAACTAATCCAAAAAAACAAATTTCATTGTTGTTTGCTATGTAAATTTATTAACGTATTGTTGTATTGTGGCTTCATTGTTGTGCTACAATTTTTACAACATTTGTTTACAAGATCTTTTGGTTTATTTTGACGTAATTTCTTGCAAAATCTCACTCGGATTTCTTGTAACCAAAAATGGTCCGGATTAAAAAATGTAACTATGGGGAATTCCCTGTTTGGTGCGTTGCCGTTTGGACAAAAATTTGAAATTTCTGAAAACCCGAATGGACGAAATTAGAAGATCTGACGTTTTATTTCATCCCCCAGGAAGGTAAAGTAACTTTTTCTAAAAATTATTAAAATTTGTGCAAACAAACCATATCATACCACGGCGTAATTTTTTTTCAGCGATCCTTTTCCAAACCCTTCAGTCCCTGCCGCATTTTATCATCCTTCGAATTCACAACCTAAATTTGATGGTAGCAAGATCGTTTTAACGTAAGTTTTGAAGGGTAATAAATTCAGGCAGGCCAAACGGGGTGCATGGCAAGGTTCTTTAACATATCTGTCGATCAATAGGCTTTGTGCGCACGGGTCACTTTGAAAACTGCAGGTGCTATGCTTGGCACTTTGCTAGGTACTGCATTTAGATATGACATACTGCAGGTATACTTTTAGACATGGCTATGATGCAGGTAAGCATTTGGTAACATTGGTCCACTTGTTACCTGTATTTTTCAAATACTGCAAGTGCAGTTGCAGCGTGTTACCTGCAGTATTTCTAACTTTGCCATTCCCAATAGGTTACTTAGAAATTTTACTAATCCCTAACCCTGAACCTAATAGTGATAGTCATCAGAATTAGATAAATTTCCCCCTATCTAAATGTATTACCTTCAGTATTTGCAGTAGTAAGCGAACCTCTAGTCCAATTAAAGCTTTGGGGATTTGGGGATAGAAGGGTGAAAAGGCAAAGTATCGAGTACACCAGCAATATTTATGTGTACACCACTGATCTTAATTCAGTAACACCAATGAAGCATCATAAAAATTACATGGCACCGTAGCTTTTTAAGTGTTGTTTTTTCATTGAAGGCCTGAAAAAAGAAAGAGGTTTGAAGTGAAAGATAATGAAAGCTACTCTGCTTTGAATTATTCCTTCTCTGGTGTTGATGAAGAAGATATCGCCAGTGACAAGTCTGGGGTATTCTTGCACTCTTAACATTTGACTTAAAATTAGAAAACTTTGATCCTCTATACCCTTCATGCTCATTTTTGGACTCAAAGAATGTAAACTTTAAATTGTATTTAGACTGAAATCAGCAATACACAAAGTCACTCTCAAGAGGCAGATACTATTAGATCAATTCTAGATGAAGCTTGGTCATCCCGATCAAGTCACAGTAGTCTTCCAAAACAAGGTAAAGAAAAATTGCATCTTTTATTTTCAAATGCACATGTCTTAAATATTTTTAACAGAAGACTCACATACAAGAGTCAAAGTGACAAAAACAAGGAGCACATCCTCATCACAAGGTTGGTAGTAATTTGGGAGTTTTGTGGTAATCTAAATTGTGTGTATGCTTTTTTTACTACTTAACAGATAGTTTGACCGAGAGAACTCCATCGCCTAACCTATCTATCCCGTCTCTTCCACCAAAGACACCCACACCAGAAATGTCATCAACACAAGATTCGACTAGTCGGTCATCAAACATTTCTGTGTACGTTTAACTTCTGATTGCAACTATGTTAAAAATATCACTGACAGTGTCTGTATCTTATTTTTTGTTGTTACTTTTAGTTTGCTTGATCGGTTTAGACATGGTAAACCGCGACCAAGAAGTGAGAGGAAACACCACGATAAACCACCGGTTGTTTATTCCAAACCACCTATATCAGTTGACCGCAGACAGTACGACTGGAAAGATGAACACACAGAAAAATCTGGTGGGCAATCTAGCCTCTGGTTATGCCTTGGCTGCCTTACTCAGCTTTGCAAATATGTGTATTCTTTTGTTTTGCGGTTTCTGTTTAGGATTTGATTCAACAAAAAGTGCCACAGAAACTGAATTTGACAATGTAGTGGACGAGGATAGTTTTATGGAGCTGCAGAGAAGAGTCGATCAAATCCTGCTACAAAGGTAGATGCATTGCCATAATTATAAGGTCTTCATTCACTGTCAAGCAATAGCAGTGATCTATTATTGGCTGATACATATATAGCACTTTACAAGTTATGACTTTTTTCATTTGTGCAGTGAATCTTCACCGAAAAAAGCATCAGGACAAAAACAAGACTCAAGCCCTATGCCACCAAAAGAATACTCAACATTTGGTGGTTCAAGTGGAACTCATTCAACACTAGATTCTTCTTATAGGACACCTATCCCACAGCAACAGTCAAAATCAAAACAAGACTGTTCAAGGATGGCTGGTAAGTTATAGTGGTATTGATAACAATGGCAAGCGACAAACTACCTTTGAAATGCTGAGATTTCCTTTTTTTGACGTAAATATTTTTGGGATAAAAAGATTTTAACTGTGCTACACCCCACAAAATCTACTTTCAGATTTATCTAAGCATATGCCTAACAGATTTTAGAATGCCACACTCTACTTCTGTGGATAAACCAAACTCAGTATCTGATCAACATCCATCATACAATCCTCCAACTTCCCCCACATCCAGTGATCTTGGAAAGGATGACATCCTTCATCAATGGAGATTGAGAAGGAAGATGGAAATGGCCCGAAAGGAACCACATACATTTGGTTGGTGCACAAGTGACGATTTGTGGGGCATATTTTACAGCGGGGTTGTGCACAAGTTTTTGTACAATTACACAATATTGGTCCAATTACTATAGTAGCCTTTACATTTGCTATTAAAAAAAATTTAAACAAAAGTTTTTTCTTGTAAAATGTTGGGGTCCAACAACTTAAGGTCAATTAAGGTTGTACCAAAAAAGTATTTACTGAGCCCTGCCCTATAGTGCCTCTCTGACATTGTTATTTGGATATGTTTTTGAAAAGCACTAACATTTACAAATGTTTACTTTGTGTATCAGAAAAATTTTGTGTTTTAACAAATTTGTGATGTAGGTTACTCATGTCCAAGAACTTACAGTCATCAACAATACTTCCCTGCTGAGCGACCTTTTGCCCATGAAACACCAAACTTGCAACACCAGTTACCATATGGTGGTCCAACCAGTCAACAACCATTTTACCCTGATCCCAGCTTTCAACAACAATCACCAGATACCGGTCCAACCACTCAACAACCATTTTACTCAGGTCCAGTAAACCAACCACAATATTTACCTGGACCAGTAACAAACCAGAAACCACCATATCCACCACAACCAATGCTTGCACCACACCAGATAGCACCAGTGGGGCAGTACCAGCCTTGTCAGCAGCAAATGCCCTGCAGTCTGGGTGCAAACCAAAAGTACCCAGATTCTGGTGCCCAAAGGCGTGGTTTGGGACCATTGGCAGATCCTTTACCCCAGAGAAGTGTATTGGTGACAACCATAGATACTACATGTGCAGAAACCCAAACTACTCCTAAGTCTTCTAGAAGCTCATCGACTTCCCAGATACAGTTGGAAATGAGGGAGTCCCCAATTGCCTTACGAAGGTGCACATTATTATTAAATGTAGAATGATAATTTTTTGTAAAAATATCACATAATTTTTTACTGCTTGACTGTACTAAAGCATTAAAAAGGCATAGAAATGTTTAATCTGATTGTGTAAACTGTATTGTCGCAAAGGGTGACCATTGTTGATGCAAGCAAATCCAGGAAACATGAAACAAAGTCTTCAGGGACTGCTTCGTCCCCTGAAAGTGTAAGGACCTCAGCATCCAGTGCTCGAAGTGAAGAAAAATCAGATGCACCAAAATCCAAGTAAGTCGCATCTGGGGGCCACTGAGGCTAGTTGGTTTAAGAAAAAACGTTTGTTGACCAAGTTGATTTTTCTGCAACCAGAAGAAAACCAAGGGGAAAGCCAAAGCAACAGCAACCATCTCCGACAACAACTGTTGTCAAAAAGGTACATCATACATTTTCAATTTCAATCTCCCATTCGATGTTAATTTATTATCAGGAGTGCATAAAAAGCCACATATAATTTTTTTGCCGGTAAAAAACAACATGTGTAAAATATAACATAACATGTTAAGACCTTTCAGGTTGGAATTTGCATTTTTTGGAATACTAATTGTTTTTTTCCTCTAAAGGTGATTGGGTCAAGGTTGTTTGATACCAGCTCAACATCAACACCACAAAAGCTTGACATCACTGATGAAACAACTATCAAATCCCATACCACTGGTGTATCTGATGTAGAGCACAAGTCATTCAACACGGTTCAATCTTCCGATGACAGCAACACATTTTGTGACCATAAATCTGATGAAAGTTCATCTATTTACACTCAAGAATCAAACGTAAAACCCCCATCAGAAGGTAGTCAGCAATCTGAGGAACCTGGTGACTACCTGGATGTACTGCAGCAACTGCTTGCAAGTAATACTGCATGTTATTTTTTTGTCTAACTCCAGTGTGGTGCTTCAACTCTTGACCAATACATTGTTTCAATTTTTGCACAGACGATTTTAAGCTGTACTTTATAACTTCTGTCTCCAGTTGATTGGCCCTAAATGAAAACAAAAAGCTTGCAACCAGATTCCAGACTACTGTTCTGTTCTTGAATGAAAGCAATGTCACTAATCAGAGGAAAAGTAGTTGTTTTCACATGCACCTTAAATATGTTTTGCAGGCATTGAGTCAGAAGAAACAGATTTTGAAGATGATCCGGTTTTGACATCACTTAGAAGTCAGAGAGAGGCACTTCTGTCACAACTTAGGTATGTGGTGCACAGAGACCCAAATGTATGCATTGGTTTTTCATCAGGATTACACAAACGCTTTATATATTTACAGTGCAATTGAGCACAAACTCAACAGAGCTGATCAACCAACATCTTGAAACCAGCTTTTCAGCCCTTTTTACACATTGGAGCGTTTTTGTGTTTCAGAAAGAATTTTGCATTTGTTATGTTGGAAATAAAGGTTACTTTGTATTAGGATCATGTTCTTTTCAGACTTACGCAGAATTTAACTTTTTGTTTTGTCTAGAGCCACAGGTAGCAATGTTAAAAACAAAGTTTTATACCCAGGTTGGTAATGTGCTTGGTAAATTAGAGCATCTACACAGCATTATAAAAACTGTAGTTCACATAAAAACCTGCTGTTTTGCAATGATATTTGATCTTTTCAAGGAGTATGGTTTGTTCAAAACTTTAAACAAGATTAGTTCGGGCAGAATACATCACACTGATCCCAGCGCCGGCATGCAGGGGCCCTCTTCGAATTCCGTAAAATGTACTTTCTTAATTTGATCTGTTGTATCATAAAATCTCATGAAATAAATGCATGTATGCATAAGGTTTTGCTCCCTCTTGGAAAATTTCTGCCAGCACCCATGCTACATAATTGTACCATTTTAACTGATCCACTTTTTCACCAGCATCGCATTATTGCAACACTGGATTACAAGTTAGTTAGTTTCATGTTGGAGTTTGTCACTGTTATTTAAATCCCACTCTTGTCCAAATGTTTTCAAGCGGTTTCAATTCCACTGCAGAAGGGCAACCCTGACCTTGTTTTGTATAAAAATACAGGCTTGTGTATAGTGGTACATGCTACAGGGTTTAATTTAACTTTTTAAGGAACACAACAATTATCTCATGCAGTCAAGAAATTAGTTTAAACATGATAACTTGAACACCAAATACAACCTACTAATAAAACACCCAACCTAATAAAATGTAAGGTTTATTCAGGGGCGACATAATTTGAAACATGATTTCAGTACGAACTGCTTCTGCTTTCCAAGTGACATCTCTTGTGCATGTTCCAAACATACATCTGACAAAATTATTTCACCCAAAGCAGCATGGACGTGATCAGCAGCATGACAAAATTGTTAATATCACTGACTCGGCAGTGGAAGATTACCAAAGTGGTGCATAGCTTTGCGCACTGAGTCGTATGTAAGATTAAAAGCTGGGTGTACTGCAACCTGTGGATAGAGCAGTACTGAGAATAGGTCATAAAACCAGTGTTACATGGCAAGAAATTGTCATCCAAGCTGTTTATTCTCAATGAGGTACAAGCCAGTACTTCATTCCTGATGACAACAAGTGTTTCTCGAAACATAGAAAATGTTTTACACACATGTACTGGCTTGTATCTTCTTACTGAAACTATTTAAAACCGTGAAATATGTACCTAAGCTGTTTATTAGTTGTTATTAGCCATGGAAAAACTTGTTGTTTTTTAGAAGTGACTAACTTAATGGTTTTTATTTCCAGCTCAAGACATGGCTACACATGGAAAAGGCTAGTCAAATAAACTGTGTCTAAACTGTGTACTTACCAGTACGTTTGTTTTTGGACCAACATGGACAGTGTGATTGTTTGGACAATGTTGTGATGAAGATAAACCGCTCAGTGCGTAACAAGTGTGATAATAATCCCTAGACCTGGAACATAAATATTTGTTTGTGTACAAGGCACCCAAGGATGTATTGTAGATTCAAGTAAATTCCTACTTTCCAGGTTTGTCAATTAAGCCTCCAAACGAACATTGACAACAGTGAAGAACATAGTGCTGCAAAGCCATCTGGTCATATAGCCAAGTTTCCTACAATAGAAAATGCAAGTTGATATTTAATCAACTTGCGAATTTTTGTGTCAGCAGGCTTAAATTCCTGGATTGTTATTAATCACAGAACGAAAGTGTGAAGAAACAAGTGTAATATAATTACCAAATCTCCTAGCATTTGTATATGTATCACTTATTCACAAACATTACTGCATTATTGATGGCAGATAATTAACAGGTGTAATGGGTTATATGTCATACATTACAATAATTCAAGCAGATAAGGCTAAACATTACTATCGACATTAAATGCATGAACAAACAAAATATGTCTATAACAACACTGCATAATTTGATGCAGGTGGATTACAATAATTTGCACTTCTTGGCAGCAATTTTTAAAAAATGTCACCTGAGCTTCTGCCACTTCCCCCTCCACTCCTCCTTCTTCCTCTAATGTATTGTGGATTAGAGGCAGGAGCCCACCTTGCCAGAATGAATAACAAGCATCCACCAGTTTGTTTGTTCTACCCTGATGGAACATACAAACACAATTAAACTTGCTTGTTTATAAAGCAACACCATGTTTAAAGCAGCTGATAAACTAAAAAATGTGGTACCTTGGGTAAATATCTTAAACATAGATCAAAATAGAAATGTTAACTAACCTGAAACCCGCCTTCCATTTTCATTTGTTTGTTAGTTACCCATCTCAGCATTCGGTCAGTGTCAACCAACTTGTAATGGTCAAGAATCACAAGGGCAGCATATCCACAGAAAGTGTAGCCTCCGTGTGCTTCGGCACCCGGACATCCACCCATACCTCCTTCATATGTTTGGCACCTGCGAATTTCACAAAAAAATCAAAAGAGTTAATTCAAAATGCTAAATGGTGTTGGAATTGTAACAACAAAAAATCCAAAAATGCATGTAGTTTTTAAGTTTTATTACCTCCCTTTACTTTGGCAATTTTTCCTTACCTAACAAGCCATTGTACTG
>QXVZ01017703.1:1499-12721 GCA_008931825.1 Phallusia fumigata | reverse complement strand
CTCGTCCTTTAAAGGGGAGAAAATGTTGAAATATGCTTGCATTTAATGGGATCGGTTTTGAGGTTCGTCACATAAAATTGGGTTATCAGAGCGTTACCTGCAGTATTTACAATTTCGTCCCATTTTCTCCCATCTAAATGCATTACCTGCGGTATTTTCGAGTTTCGTCCACCAAATCGGGTTACCAGCGTGTTACCTGCAGTATTTACAGTTTCGTCCTATTTTCCCCTATCTGAATGCGTTACCTGCAGTATGTACAATTTCGTCCCATTTTCCCCTGTCTAAATGCGTTACCTGCAGTATTTACAATTTCGTCCTATTCCCCTCTATCTAATTGCGTTACCTGCTGTATTTTCGAGTTTCGTCGCATCAAATCGGGTTACCAGCGTCTTACCTGCAGTTTTGTGTACTTATTGTGTGTGTGCATGAACCAGTGTATAAGTGGTGTGAAGTGGGCGTGTTTTGTTGCATTGGATTGAGACCCAGAGCGGTGCGGCCCTGCGGGTGCAGCATTGAATATAGAGGAGTTGCAGGAAAAGGATCTGTTTGTGGCATAGAATGAGCTAGACAAGCAGCGCTTGTGTGAGAAGTAGCAACAAATCACCCAAACATGGTGTCACACAAGATTTAGTTGGTTTAGTTGAATTTTTTAGCGTTTTGCACAATATTTTGCAATGTCAAAAAAGCCTACAATTTGCACCCTTTACGCAGCCACATCCTGTTTTGCTTGAGCTTAAACATGTTAGGGAATTTTAAATCTAAATTCAAATCTTGCTGTGTGTTCTAGTTAAAAATAAAATATAGGTTGATACACAGCAATGATGATACAAAATTAAAAAATGTGTAAAGTGCAAAATGTTTGTAATCTTTACATATTTTTGTAGGAACTACAAAATGCTTCAAAACCTTGTTAGTAAATTGGAACCTTTTTGTGATGAAGGACCAATAATTTTCATTGAAGACAGTTCAGACCTTCCTGATTTGAGTTTGTTTTATGCGATGGTTTTTAATAAAGCAGCATTGTATAAATCTTGTCACATAGTTCTATTGGAACATTCAAAGGAGGATTTTTTTGAAGCAACTAATGGCACAATACCAACTCAGATTACTGTACACGAGTGTTACCATCATGACTTTATGACGAAATACGAGCTTGAAGAAAAGCTGCAGAAAATCATTCACTGTTTACCTGCTGAAGAGCTCATAATTTGTTTTGACTCTCTTAATCCTTGGATACAACTCGTTTGTGCATCATCAGTAATACATACTTTGCGCCAACTTCAACACCAGTCACACATCAAGGAGATAATGGCTGTAATCCACACGGACTTAATTTCAGAGAGTGTTAAAAAGCAATTTTCAAAAATTGCAAGTACCACTTTGTTGCTGTCTAAAAAATATCCTTCAGACTCGGACACATCAAATTTAGTTTGTTATGGTAAAATCTCAAAACCTTCTGGGAAGATTGTGTCTTTTGCACAGTCATTTACAGTGTTCAATGATTTCGAAATTGAGACTAAAACTTGGTTGTCACACAAAACCATAAAACTAGAAAGGCAAAATGAAAGTATTGCTTCACCTTCCTGCATTGCAACATTTGACATTGCAACAAACAAAGAAGAAACATTGCAAAAAAATTTACTTGTCTTGCCGTACACAAAAATGAATCAATCTGGCAGCATTACATATGAAGTAGACTCTAATGACGATTTAGACTGTGATGATCCTGATGAAGATTTAGGGTTTTGAAACAGTGTCATTAATTGTTGGACTGGGTTGTGCACATTATAATTGCATAAAACATGTTTACCCGGAACCATTATGGTGTATTCCTGGTATCCACTTATCTTCAGTTCAGCAAATACAATTTTAAATGTACTGTATTGTAGCTTACTAATATTGGTCAAAAAAGTTAATACTTGCATTGAATAAAACATTGGTAGTTTTTATGGCTTCCAGTTTTCTGTCTAAAACCAGTTTATTTTTACTTTTCAGTCAAAAATGAGACAACTAAATTTTCACACATAATAGATGACCAACCTTGAAACTGTTTACTTCAGGGAGAACCACAAGTCCTCCAAATATGTGAATAAAAAACAGTTCATACTTCCAACAAAACTGGCAAAAATGTTTATTTGCATGCACTTGACATAGTATTTTTTTATCTTCTATTTCGATGTAGAAATACCTAATGCAGTGGACCTTTTTTGCTCATTTTCAATTTCTATTCAGACCAAATTTCCTGTTTTCTCAGTTACCAAAATTTAATTGATCTGTTTTGCTAGTTCTTTCATATGCGATATAAAATGGTACAACTTTTAACTAGTCACCCACCTGCTTAACCTGTCATAACTGACATGACCTAATAGTTTGCATCCATTAGAAACTGTACCAAACCCATAATGACATTACGATTTGGGCAGAGACTAAAAAAACAGGCACAGTGCTTTAGAATTTGATAAATAGCAACCTGCAACTTTCATAAACAAACATTCCATGTCATATCTAGCAATAAACTCCACACATACCATTTCCTATATTACATGGGATATATATTCAATACCGGCATTATATTGGGTCCCTCATTCCCTTGACATTTTAGAACATGATTGTTTCTGCTAGCATAAATATATGGGTCCCCACACACATGCAATTTCTGAATAGTAGTGATGTTTTTAGGACGTGGTCGGTTTAAGAATCGGTTTTTACAAATTTAAACAAAAAGTAAAGATTTCACTTTATAATCTAACTAAATCATTTCTTACATCATGTCAATTTTAATCTCAAAGTCAAAAGCATNCGTGGTCGGTTTAAGAATCGGTTTTTACAAATTTAAACAAAAAGTAAAGATTTCACTTTATAATCTAACTAAATCATTTCTTACATCATGTCAATTTTAATCTCAAAGTCAAAAGCATGAATGTAACCCCACAGTACCACTAACCAATAGTTTGACCTGCAGTGACCTTTGGCCGAGCCGCAGCAGGCAGCACAAACGACCCTTTCCAACGCGGTTTCAGCAATACGCTATAAATTTAACAACAACATTGAGCTTTTTGACCAACCAAATGTAAGCTTACATGCTACTGTACAAGAGAGCCCAACTGTAAATGAGAGCAAAGTTATTGTAACGTAATATCTTTTGCAGCGTTGTTTAGCAAACGCATCTCGGTTAACCTTACACAATCACGTAAAGCAGTGGTGTAGCATTAACAGCTGGGATTCGTCTGTCATAAAAAATGATAATCTCTACATATGTTGGGAGGTGTTGCGTGTACGATACATACAACTACATAGNAAAAATATGGAGAACACCACCTCTCTAGTTTTCAATTTCTATTCAGACCAAATTTTCTGTTTTCTCAGTTACCAAAATTTAATTGATCTGTTTTGCTAGTTCTTTTATATGCAATATAAAATGGCACAATTTTAACTAGTTACCCACCTGCTTACCCTGTCATAACTGACATGACCTAATAGTTTGCATCCATTAGAAACTGTACCAAACCCGTAACGACATTACGATTTGGGCAGAGACTAAAAAAAACAGGCACAGTGCTTTAGAATTTGATAAATAGTAACCTGCAACTTTCATAAACAAACATTCCATGTCATATCTAGCAATAAACCAAGAAAAATAAAACAGTAACTAGAGAGATGGTGTTCTCCATATTTTCATTCCACATACACTACCACCTCAAAATGATGTTCTCCACACATACCATTTCCTATATTACATGGGATATATATTCAATACCGGCATTATATTGGGTCCCTCATTCCCTCGACATTTTAGAACATGATTGTTTCTGCCAGCATAAATATATGGGTC
The DNA here is from genome assembly GCA_008931825.1 of Phallusia fumigata. Taxonomy (NCBI): domain Eukaryota; kingdom Metazoa; phylum Chordata; class Ascidiacea; order Phlebobranchia; family Ascidiidae; genus Phallusia; species Phallusia fumigata. The sequence goes on along the minus strand of QXVZ01017703.1, from coordinate 8,889 downwards.
CCCACACACATGCAATTTCTGAATAGTAGTGATGTTTTCAGGACATGATCAGTTTAAAAATTAGTACAAATTTAAATGTAAAGATTTCCATTTATAATCTAAATCATTCTTACATCATGTCAATTAACCCCACAGTACCACTAACCAATAGTTTGACCTGCAGTGACCTTTGGCCGAGCCGCAGCAAACAGCTCAAACGACCCTTTCCAACGCGGTTTCAGCAATGCGCTATAAATCTAACAACAACATTGAGTTTTTTGACCAACCAAATGTAAGCTTACATGCTACTGTACAAGAGAGTGCAACTGTAAATGAGAGCAAAGTTATTGTCTTTTGCAGCGTTGTTTGGCAAACGCATCTCGGTTAACCTTACACAATCACGTAAAGCAGTGGTGTAGCATTAACAGCTGGGATTAGTCTGTCATAAAAAATGACAATCTCTACATATGTTGGGAGGTGTTGCGTGTACGATACATACAACTACATAGTAATGATCTATATTAACCATACGGCAGCGAAATGGCAGGACTAAAAATAAAAACGAATTAATAATTTGCTGTGCCGCACTGTCTTCTACATCGCAAAATAGCAAAGTACTGAGGTCATCACCGCTTAGTTTTAATCAGCGAAACGCCCGCCTTGCCGCAGTGAATAAACGTCCGTTTATGTGTAAAGTAGCAGCCTGTTACCAACCGCTGAGCGTTGCGCCGCTTGTGTCGTAAACTCGTCAATCACTCCCTCGCATTTGGTCGTTTAGCATTTGGGGCAAAACAGTCATCGTTTAAACACGTATTTGCAGCTGTAAGGGTAAATACTTGACCGAACATGCTAAAATTTTAAACAACCGATGAGAAGCACCCTACATATGTACATTTTAAATTTCAATACATTTGGATTAATATGTCTGATGTAATGGGCATGTAAACAAAAAACTAAATATTTGGGGTCAAAAATATAAAAAATTGGTGAATCCAAAATAAACTCACAAAATACTTTAAAATAGTTTGCATTGCATCAACCATCAAAAAAGGAAACTTCTAGGTAACTTGCTTTGTTAAATATTGGTGTTTTAAAAATTTTACGTTTTCAGGGCCTGTGGGTAAACCTATTCGTGAACTGGGGTAAAAAGTTGTCAGATACTTTGTGTTGTATCAACTATTAAAATAGAAAACTTCTAGGTGACTTACTTTGTTANAAAAGTTGTCAGTGCACAACTTCAGACACCCACCTATCATGTGTGAATATTTGAGGAAATTTAGAAAAGTCTTTCTTGACCAAAATGTAGGAACCAACCCAGGTTGAACAGAAAAAAAGAAATAAAACAAAAGAGTAAAAACAATATGTGTCCCCTTTCTAGATGGGGGGCCAAAAAATTGGTGAACCTGAACAAAAGAGATGTGCCCGAATCCAGTATCAAAAGGGGCTAACTTGGCTCTTTACTGTTTTGTGTTGAGCAGAACAGCACTGAAATCGTTTATACTATTCAGTGTTTGTTTGTTTGTCCAAGACCTTATTTGCATCACAGCAACAAGCTGACATTTCAAAGTCAGTGATAACAACAAAAACTAGAATAGTGGCTTTCACCATTTTGCCATTCCATGTACACTATCACTCAATTTATATGTGTATACACAAAGAATATGTATATATATTCACAACATTATTTTATATTGGGTCCTATAGTTACCTAAGCTTTTAAGACATGGTTGTTTCTGCACGCAGAAACGCATGAGTCCCCACACATGCAAAATTAATGAATATGAATTGTCAAAATTATAACGAATATTTTAATAGGTTTCTTGTAATCTGTTGTTAGTGATTATAAAAAAGAAAACAAAATGACCTAGGGAGCCAGCAGGTCAACTTTTGGGGCCTTAGGATTAAACACAGCAATCAATGTACCACAACGGCATGTTTTACAAACTGTGCAAATTTCAACCAATTCGGACTTTTTGAGAATTTAACCTATTTTGGCGGGATAGCAGGGTAACCATCGGGCTATTGCTGCAAATTAATAATTTAATACACCACAATGGTATGTTCTACAAATTGTCTAAACTTTATCCAATTCTGACAATTTAACCCATTTAGGGGGCTAGCAGGTAACTGCTGGGGCTATTGGGTCAAACAAGAAAAATGATGCATCACATTGGCATGTTCTACAAACTGTGAATTTCAACAAATTTAGACATTGTCTAACAATTTGACCCAATTTAGGGGAATAGTGGGGTAACTCTTGGGGCTATGGGGTTAATCAAAATGGATGACTTATCTACCAGCTTTGAAAGTTTTATCCAAATTCGCCGAACATTTCATGCCAAAAATGCATGGACAAAGGGCAAGGAGAAAAATAGGAAAAAAAACAGTGTAAAAACAAGAAGGCTCATAAAAATAAAAATTATCTGCATGATACACTGATACAAGAGGGGTAACAAACTCACAGGGCACAAACCGGTAATTTTTGCACCTACTTGCCCTATACACCAGTTGTTTTATTTGCTTATTGATTGCTATTAGCCCCCCAATTTTTTTAATTGTTATGTTGAGGTATTTTGACAATCCATCATGTAATATTTATGACTGTGCAACAAAAGTTCAAAATGAAGGTAAACCTACCTTGAAAGCAGTCATATCCAGTCCACATCTCATTAATTCCTCCACAAAATGTACAGTTAACTACAAAATCACAAAAATATTCATAAAATTTTGCCTGATTAAAACATGTACAAACAAAAGCAGTCAGAAAGCGGTAATATCTAAACAGATTGGCTGCTCATTCCACCTCTTGCAAGTCTAAAATTGAATTTTATTGAATCAGACAATGTTTTAACAATTTCAGAGTAGTAGAGAACTGTTCACCACCAATATGTTTACCAGCTGTAAAAGTTTCATTTAAATTAGTTGGAGATTTCTTGCAAAAAGTGCACAGACAAACCTGTAGGGGAGATAAAAATAAACAATATGTGGCCCTTTCAGAGTAAAAGACCCATATCCAATGTGTATTGATCAAAAACCAATCAGAACATACCTGATTTACATTCAGAAGAATTTCTTCAGAGTACTGTGCACAAACTTCAAACCAATTGATAGAGTCCTCAATACTACAGACCTTTAATGCCTCAGACAATATCCTTTGGAACACCTACAAAGAATAAGAAAACAGTCTACAGTCAATTTCTACAATCAGTGTATTGCTAATAACTTATCAGAAATAACTCAGTACTAAAAAAAGATCATAGACTTACCCCTGTTCTTGCATAAACCAAATCTTTTTCATCCCCACAAAGTAATACCTCACTTGATGAGGTTTCAGTGAACAAACTGTGTGAAACTTTTGAAGTAAAAAATTGAGTAAGTGGTTTATAACCACGCATTCTAAACTGCACCAGGCCTTTTAATACCCTGTGACAAAATATAGAGTTAGTTTTATATCTGCCAAGAAGTTCAGACAACCAGTAAAGTTAACTGCTTTTTTAAATGTATTTTATTTATTTTTTTTAATATAAGTTGGAAAAACATAAAAATGTCAACATATGCTTATTGGTTCAAAATTTTTAAAACTTCTGGACTAAATGAAGTTGTCTGTATGCGCAGACCAGTGAATAAGTAATTTTTATTTAACAACAAACAGCTTACAATGCCAAACATAGTCTGTGGTGAGTTAAATGTATGTTGCACGACGGCTGAATTTCTGCAATTTCAACAATTGATTCTTTGGTACTTATGTCATTCCAACACTGTAGACTTTCAAATCCTTTTAGCAATTCAATAGCATCTGGATGCAAATTTACATATATTGGCATTTTGTAATATTTTTATCACAAATTAAGTCAGACCATCCAAAAACCACACATACAAAGTTCTACATTTTGCATTTTTCTGAAAACATGTCCAGGCTATAGATATAAACAAAGCAATGGGTGCACCACAAAGATTTGTTCTACAAACTGTCCAAGTTGCATCAAGTTTGGACATTGTTTAATAATATTATATATTTTAGAGGGCTAGTGGGGTAACTGCTGGGCCTATGGGGTAAAAAAACATTAATTATTGCACCACAATGACATGTTATACAAACTACCCGAATTTCACCCAGTTCGGAGATTGTTTAACTATTTGCCCCATTTTATGGGGCTAGTGGGGTAACCGTTGGGGCTATTTTCTAAAATGTAGCAATCGATACACCAAAATGGCCCAACCTAAAATGTATTAATATTTTATCCCAATCAGAGGTTGTTTGAAATGTTAACCACCAGAGGGGGCCACAAAACAACCACTGGGCCCTTATGCTCAATAAGTTGGTAATAAGACAGACCTGAACCATCAACCACTGAACTTATATTCAACTTGGAAGTGGTTCATACTTCATGAATTCATTTTCACTTATGTAACCATATGATCACAGAAACTTTTCGTTTGTGGTGTTTGCAAGCATGCGAAACGTTTGAAAAACGTTTTACTGTTTTGGGGCTAGCGGGGTAACCACTGGGGCTATGGGGTCAAATGAAACAGTTGGCACAACTGCATGGCCATATCACCAGCTGTAAAAGTTTCATCCAAATCCACAAAACATTTCATGGCAAAACAACATGGACAACTTGGGGTAGAAAAAAACAAAAAAACAAACCAAGTAAAAACAATATGTTTCCCCTTCAGGAAGGAGACCCATAATTATGAATGCAGGGTGTGATTATGATTTTTGAAAACTGTCCAATAACAGCAGAAAGGCCTGAAAGTTGTCACAAAAATTTCATGCCCCCAAAAATCGATCAGTTTTCTGTGTCATACAACATCATTTATTGCATTATAATTAGTAGTAACTTTGCAAATATAAGATTATAAAGGAATCAGGACAAAGTATCTTAGAGCTGTTTCCTAAATTTTAACTTTTATAACTCATTCCACCAAGAACCGTTTTTTGCAAAACTGGTCATAGAATCTGGGATTTTTATGCAAAAAAATCAAAANGGGTAAATCGAAACAAAAGTTACAAAATACATTACAATACATTGCACTGTACCAGCTATCAAAATAGAAAACTTCTAGGTAACTTACTTTGGTAAATATTGCCGTTTTAAAAATTTTACATTTTGGGGGCCTGTGGGTGAACCGATGGGTGAATTGGTGTAAAAAGTTGACAGTGCACAACTTCAGATAAACGTCTATCATGTGTGAAAAATTGAAGAAATTTGGACGACTCCTTCATGACTAAAACGTGGGAACAAACTCGCGTTAGACAGAAAAAAAGAAGAAAAGAAAAAAGAAAAAAACAGAGTAAAAACAATATGTGTGCCTCCTTCGTGGAAGGGGACCCATAATTACTTTGTTACATATTGCTGTTTCGAATATTTCACGTTTTGAGGGCCTGTGGATGAACTGGGGTAAAAACTTGTCAGAGCACAACCATAGATACCCATCTATCATATGTGAAAATTTGAGGAAATTTAAACAACTCTTTGTTGACCAAGTCATGGGAACAAACACATGTGAACAAAATACTTAATTTTGGAGGTTAAAAACGTAAAAAAGGGTGAATCCAAACAGAAGCCTAAAAATCATTTAAAATGCTTTGCATTGTATCAGGCATTAAAATAAGAAACTTCTAGGTGTATGTCTTTGTTAAACATTGCTGTTTCAAAAATTTCATGTTTTGGAGGCCTGTGAGTGAACCGATGGGTAAACTGGGGTCAAAAGTTGTCAGTGCACAACTTCATATACCCATCTATCATGTGTGAAAATTCGAAGAAATTTAAACAACTGCTTCTTGACGTAAACATGGGAACAAACTCNTTCAACTGGCCAGTGAGCAGAATTAAATTTTTAAACTTTTTTGTTTGTAGGGTCAAGAGTTTGTGACTTAACAATAAAACATTGCAAATGAACTTGATTGGAATAAAACGTTTGTGGTCCATGATAACTTTCTCCATGTAACAGTGGCCAAAACTCTCCAATGGGATCCAATCATAATCCAGTTTCTGTCTTTCAAAAATAGAGAGAGGCTATTTTTGCCATCTTGTAGTGTGGTGAAGGTTTGCGAAGAGGATAAAAAGCATCGAACACGTTCAAAGTTCAACTGGTCAAAATTTGCTGCAATGCAAAAATTTCCGAGGTTAAAAATGAAACAAGCCAATAAACAACAAATATACTCCGTGCAGCAGTCATTCAATGAGTCAATGTTATTTAGTCACTTTCGTGGTTGGAATCACCCGCCTCACTGCATTCATCTGAATCACAGTAAGGATTGTCGTCTTCATCCAGGCAGACAGTTTTAGACAATATATTTTTCGAGGGATTCAATGTGAAGTTCGGAACGAACAGTTGGCCTGAAGCAGGAGTTTTTTTTCTTATTTTTTGCGCCATTGATTGTAAAATTGTCTAATGCTGTGGACTGTTTTGCATCCGCCTCTGGCAATTTTATTTTCAAATTGCAGAACTTTTTCGTTGAGTCTATGATAAACATAAGAATGTTACATTCCTAAAAGAACTAAACATGCCTGGTTAACTTACTTAGCAAGAAGTCCAATTTGTTGCAAAATATCGCAACCCTTTTCTTGCCCAATTTGATCTTTTAAATGTGTGTACTACAAAGATATGTTTGCTAAATGACTGACATAAAAAAGTTGATAACATTGTGCCTAAATTGTTTTCAGCTTCAACACACCTTTTTTGTGTTAATCCTATACACAAAGTAAATCCTATATCTTACTTATTTGTTAAAAAAACTGACAATCATATTTTCTTTCTAAAGTTCGCATTTAAACTAACAAATCATATTGCTATGTCATTGGTTCGGTGACACTAAATACTGTTCCCATTCACAGAATAATTTTATGAGGGGGAATATTAAACTTCAGGCCAAATAGCCAATGTTGTTTTATGTATGTTAAGCCTTTCTTCACAATATACAGTCAGTTATAATACATTCAAACCACAAATTTTAAAAGCTATCCTCAAGAATTTTTTATAGTCAGGAGTTGATAATAGTCAGAAACAGCAATTTGAATCAGCACAAGATAATGCTATACACAATGCACTACAATCTCTTGTCTGAAGGAAAGAGCCATTCTTGTTGGGTTCATGACAATAATACACAGAATTCATACAAACGCATGGACACTACTCATATTGCGCATAAACCACTCACCTGTGGACTTTTCAAGGTCAACCAAGCACATTTCGTGGTTATTAGACACTTTTGTACATTCCGTTCAATAAAATGCCCCTAGTTTAGTCGCGCACGCGCTCGAGCAGTCTAGTGTTTACAAACACGGTTTCGCATCAGTAGACACGTATTTTTCCCAGCCAATCAAATGGGTTTGTGCCGTTATCTGCTAAAACAGCATAAAATGGCAAGGTGGCAGCAGAGACTACTATGCTTATAGTAGTCTAT
>QXVZ01017693.1:0-10671 GCA_008931825.1 Phallusia fumigata | reverse complement strand
TAATTATCTTGAAAGTGTATTTTTGTGTGAAATGATTTTGCCACATACTGTATTCACACCCAAACCCCCATTGAGTATTTCTGAGCGGTCGCGCCCCAATGGCATCAAAGCCATTACACGGATGCCGTGTTTAAACTACCAATTGCCATTTGGGATGGGTGGGTTTTCGCAATCTGTCAAAAACGTAAAAAGAATAAAGGAATAGCATCTCAATGTATCCATATGAATATCGGTCTTACCACTTGAATCTAGCCATATTTTTTTGGTTGCAAACTTGGCACAAAAAACGTATAATTGCACCCTAGATTGAGATTCATTTAGTTTTTATTTTATGTTGCGTGACAGGTTTAAAGCACGACATTCATCAGCAACACTTAAAAACCCAAATTTGCCAATTAACAAAATAAATTTTGCCTACCTTGCGATGTTACCGCAACTAACAGAACAGAAAGACATAACTTACATAAAGCAACATCTTCTTCATATTTACTTATTCCTACGTTAAGTTAAGTAGAATATTCCTACGTTAAGTTTTTCTGAATAAAATTGATTAATCTGCAGTTAGTTTTAAACCATAGAACTTTTTTTAAAGCTTTGCACAGTCTAATCATTTTTGTTAAGCTTTGCATTGATTCAAAAACAATAATTAGTAAAATCATTTCAAGCTGTTACAAGAAGCGTTTTACCGAGATTCCAAGTTACATCTATCTCTTATACTCACATGCCCTTTTTACTTTTTTAAATTATGTACGTTGGGAAACCCAGACAAACGTCGGACAGCTCCATGGCCATATTTCTTGACAGCACGTGTTATTTAATAACAAATCTAGTAGTTGATTTCCGGGGCTTTGGGTGTACTGAAGGACCAGTGAGTCAAGGCTTTGTGCGTTTTATGGCTGGTGTGACTCAGGTGTTAGATGTTAATAAAACAATTGGACGTGTTTGATATCTATCGTTTTCAGCATACACTATAAATTTTGACGTGGGGTGCAGTCATTTCGTATTTCATTTGCGTGACTGGCTCGGATCATTCGGCCGACCATGTTGCATTAAATATTACCGCGTTTTCCGTCTAAAGTATAGCGTGTGCTAAATACGATTCAGTTCCCGCTCCGGTGAACTAAAAAACGATTCTTTTTTGAATGTTTAATTTTTTTTAAGTATATCTGTAATGTCGGTCCAGGGTACAATTTGAATAGGTTTTTGCAGTAATGGAATCAGCAAAATTATTAGGGTTCAAAAGCTCTCAATTGATTAAAAGTCGTGTGGTAAGCTTTCAAGACAATGCATATTACAAAGGAAGAAATTGAAGAGCTTATTAATTTTGTTACATACCTTGGCAAAATGAAGTTTGGTTCCAGTTTTCAGTATTGTTTACGGTGCAGGTAATGTTTTCTGAACCGTTAATCTCATAACCAGCATTACAGATCACAGTAACGGTGTTGTTAGCTGGGATGATTGGATCATTTGGGCTAAGGCCCCCGTTTTCAATGACCGGTGCTGTGCAATTTGAAGCTGTAGAAAACACGTTACGTTTATGAACTAGTCGACTAATAATTATCTTGAAAGTGTATTTTTGTGTGACATGATTTTGGCGCATACTGTATTCACACCCGAACCCTTATTTAGTATTTCTGAGCGGTCGCGCCCCAATGGCATTAAAGCCATTACACGGATGCCGTGTTTAAACTACCAAGCAGACGTGTCGGAACAGGAGTTTCACAAAAGTGGGCGTAATACTTTACTAGGAAACAAAAAAGGCATTCTTCTTTTTTTATGCATGTGATTGTGTTGTTTCCATCAATTTGGAAACCTTTGTTACAAGTCACACCCAACACTGTTCCGCTGGAAATTGTGTCACTAGTAGCGTTTGTACTGCCATTTTCGATGGATGGGTTTTTGCAATCTGTCAAAAACGTAAAAAGAAGAATGGAATAGCATCTCAATGTATAAAAGTGAATATCGGTCTTATCACTTGAATCTAGCCATATTTTTTTGATTGCAAACTTGGCACAAAAAAACGTATAATTGCACCCTAGATTTNAAACGTCTTTGCGTAACATTACAATTCGATCAACAAATCGATAGAATAAATAACCACAGCAACTTTACCACGTAAAACTTTTACATTGCATAGTTGGGTTTCGGTTTGATTTTGATTGTAGAAACGGATAAATCAAACACAACAAAACATGACGAAAGCTGATGGAATTAAAAAGTCCATGTTATTTTATCAATCCCGTCACCAAACGATGGAGCACCAATGATAACAGCAGAGAAGTTTTGTGCAGACCTAAAACAAAAATTGTTACATATCTTTTCCATGTGTTTAGTGCTTTGCAAAAAAACGTTTGTTGACGTATAATATTTACCAAGTTTGCTGGAAGGAGAACTGGAATTTTCTGAAAAGCAATTACCAATGTTGATGTGGTTTAAAAATCCCGAACGCCAAGGGAACCTCGTCATGTTATTGTTTATTGTTTTTTTAGATCAAAAATACAAAGATGCCCCACTCACTATACCATTAATTTGGCGCAATATTTTTGTAAACGTCCACTTACCTTTAATCCATTGCACTTCGGCCGCCACGTCCGCGAAAAAAGCGGGAAAACTCCCACAGGGTGGAATTATGAATGACGAAGCTCCCACGACCAACCACTGGTCATTGTCGGCATTTAAACACACCAAAGGACCACCCGAGTCACCCTGTTCAAAATTCTAAATGATTGCCAATTTGTAAGAGAAATAAAAAAAATAAATGTCAGGTCAAAAACGTTGACTTTCATTGCTTATTTAATGTCGTCACAAAGCGTTATAGCAACGTAAGTCATTGAATTAAGTCTCAGCTGGCGCATACTACTTGTCGTAACAAAGTTTGCGGCAGTTCTGGAACAATTCATCTTGTGTAATTGACAATGTTTGCCCAAAACGTTTTTACGTTTTATTCATAGAAAAGATATCGGTGACTTGTTGGGTGAATGACTTCAGTGTTCTGTGTTCCCTTTAAGGTGCGCAAATGCGCAGTACTATTTGACCATTTGCGCAATGAAATCTGATTCTCGCGCGCTTGCAACATTTTTGACCAAAACAATGCTTATAAGTATGTGCGCCAAAACAAAAATTTGCTCAGTGTAAAATTTTCAGAGTTTATCTTAGTTTAGAGCGATTTGCTTACAACACAGATCGATAATTTTAAAAAATGCACAAAAACAGCTATAACTGTTGTTATTACACAGTTCACCTATTTAAAAAACTAGCGGGATTTGTTATACCTGACAAATGTCCCTGTTGTTAGCGGGAAGTTCGCCCGCACATAGAATACTATCTGGAAGGAATAGTGGGGCGCCTTGTATTCGTGTATAGAGAAATTCGCAGAACGACTTCGAGTTAAGGGTTAACCTAACTTGTCTCAATGCGGTTGAGGATGGACTGCCAGCTATGTAATCTGTAATAAGGTGTGCAAGTTATACCAAATTTGAAAATATCGTTCNCGCAGAACGACTTCGAGTTAAGGGTTAACCTAACTTGTCGCAGTGCGGTTGAGGATGGACTACCAGCTATGTAATCTGTAATAAGGTGTTCAAGTTATACCAAATTTGAAAATATCGTTCTTCAGGCTGATCCTATCATGTAGACAATAAGTACTAAAGCCTGTTGACTGTTGCCCAAATTACGCCGATTTATGCGGTCATAGATTTTGTCAGTGACTGAAGTAATTATAGTTTTAATTACTTTTACAGGAATAGGTTTCGTTGTAACTTTGCAAACATGAGTTCCCAGTAAGTTTGGCATTTAGAGGCAAGTTTTGTATTTTGATTGCTATGGTTACTAGTTCAAACGGCCGATTGTGCCAACTGAAATTGCATCCTTTTAAACTAAATGCACCAAAGTAACTTGCATTCCGTCACCCCTTGGGCCACCATTTACAAAAAAAACTAGCAATATGGCCAAAATTTACNGCCGATTGTGCCAACTGAAATTGCATCCTTTTAAACTAAATGCACCAAAGTAACTTGCATTCCGTCACCCCTTGGGCCACCATTTACAAAAAAAACTAGCAATATGGCCAAAATTTACCAGTTCGTCCCCATCCAGTGGCGACACACGTAGAACCCGGAGATGGAAGGTCACTGGGTGATTGTGGGATGCAAACAGGTCTCACATAGACGTTGAACGTAATCTTTGTTGCCAGTTGCAGTAATGCAAAGTCATGTCCATACAAAACGTCCCTGTGCAAAGACATGTTTCAGTATGTTCTAATGATGCAGCGAACCGTCCTCTACATCTTCGGTTTAAAACCAAATATTTAACAAAAATTTGACGGAGCCCATGTGCTGCAGAGACCACTTGCATTTTTAATCGGTTTTTATCAACATGTAAGGGCAGTTTTTTTTACATTGCAAACGTTGCAAAATTAAGTTGCCGCAGCCGGAACAGCTGAGCAGCGTTTTTGACCGACAGGTTTCAGGCAACCAAATCCTGTACCACTAGGTGTCCTCATTGGAAAAAATAACATTTTAGCAACAAAAGCCAGAGAAGCGAACCAATTTTCCTGTTACTACATGACCGTGTTTAAAACGTTTTCTCACACATAATCCGGGTGTATTATTATCTTCTTTACTTCAAACTTCTGTGTTGATGATTCTTGCTGAAGAACCGTATTCTTCCCAACATAAACGTCGAAAAGGAACCTACGAATTGAGACACAGTTTTTCTGTAAATATCGAAAATACATATAAGTTAACTCACTTTGGGATACCACAATTATACAAAAAAACGTTGCGACGGCACGAAAAGTTTTGACAATATTTGCAAAAATCCAACTCTTTTTTATTAAATGTAGTCCCCGGTTTGTCAGAGACTTCTAATCGCTTTGATATCGTATCTAAATTACCGATAGCAAAGAAATACAAAGTTCTCGTAATCGGGTAATAAATAAACCTTGACGTCGATTCTACACAATGTGCTGCGGTTAAAATCCACTCATCAGATATCACACTTGCGCCACAGAACACGTTGTCGGTTCCTGGAGGATCTGGTTTCCGTACGAGCATGGCTTGCCAGGGCCACGAACCTTTACGGACCTCTCCTCCGCCAACTATACGCGGAGTCTAAATATGCGAAAGTCATTACTGTGTCTCGAATGGTTTGTTAGTAAGAAGTGAATTGTGCGGATCGTTAATCTTACGTCAAGGCAACACCATACTGTGTACAACCATTGACCCTAGGACTTTCGGTGCTGGGACTTTATCTGTTAAAATATGATCACCTGATGGCGTCGCTAGCCCAGAGCAGAATACGTGCCAACATTGTCGACATCCAGAGTGCAGATATAACGTTAAGTGTTTTGGATGCTAGTGTGATTATTTCGTAAGCAACGTAATTTTACTATTTCAGGGAAGGTGGAGTTTTTTTTCATTGAAAGCCTTTGTTCTTTCCAACGTTGTGACTCCTTATATTTGCGGCAATGTGACTCCACAGTCTTTTTTATTATGATTTATTATTGCTTACACCAACTAAGTTTATTATGCGTTACTTTAAGGTGAAGTGATACGTCAAAAATTGCCTTACCGATGTGAAAGAGGGCGCGAAGGCAGCTTTTCCGCATTCTTGAAATGCTGCTGAATGTCCTTCATAAAATGTATTACATCACAGGGAACGGCCAATATACGTATGACACATTTGCTTTAGAGTTTTAAATAACCGTGTTACACGATTTTTTAACAACAGTCTTTGCATCATACCACACTCTATTTCATCGCTGTTGTCACTGCAGTTTCTCGATCCGTCGCATTTCGATGACAGGGGAATACAATTTCCGTCCCAGCATTTAAACTGGTTTGACTGGCAAGCCTCTGTATAATAGAGAGGAAACGTTTTGTTTTGTGTATGAACTAATTGGGTTACTCGGTTTATATATTTGCCTGTATGTGGAACTGAAAAAACTTGTGACAGACAAGAAAAACAAAAATGCAAATCGCCTTACTTTTTATGAATTGGCTTGCCTATTTTACCTTCAGTACTCCAACTTATATTGAAACTTTGGTGGAAGCTCCGTCTTCCAAGGTAGTAATGGATTATTATTTGATCCGAACTAGACAGAAAATCCCTGTAACTTTGATCCCCACATAATCGACGGTCGAGAAACTGCAATATTCCACAATCGACCAAACTTGCACTTAAAATATACGCTAAAGGACACAGACAATTTTACATGCAAAAGTGCGTGTTGACCAATCACAGCGTTTAATTGTCGTCATGACATTTACGAACCTTACGACTTTGGTTGGTTGGTCCGTCATAGATCTCCAAATATTCGTTTGTACAGTCAGCTTCATATGATATGTTGAAGTTGTTAAATCTTACCACGATTTGCTGAAAGAAACGTGCTCGTTTAAAAATGTTTCTGGCGTGGAAAAGCTGGTTAGAAATTTGCTAATCAAGCTTTTGTTTCAAGTTTTACTGGACTGTTTACGTGTTGTGAAATTTTAAACGTTTTTATGAGGTAAAACATGGACGAGTTTTTCTGTTTGCTTGAACCTGACATGTTGTCAAACAAGCTTTCGTTACTTTTCTCGAAAGTTTGCATTAAAAGCTCGAACGTTTTTACCTGCTATGCAAAAAGGCTGCATAAAAGCAACTCGTAGTGTGTGTGTGTTAAGAATTTTGCCTCGTACGACTGCATAGCCAGCTCAAAATTTGGGGTTGGGGGCCAAATATTTCCAAGGGTAACCTACCGCCCCCTCGCCCCTGGCCACTTCTTACCTGTCCTGCAGCAACTTGTATCTTCCATGTACAATATATATCTTCTTCAAAGACGTTGGTGTTGCCAGGTGATGTTATTGTACCTGATGATGCGTTGACTACGACCCCGAACGTACAAGCCAGCGACTGGTTTGCTATGAAAACAACATTGGTAGAAATTGCCCCCAATTTAAGTGCGTCCAACTCATTTTACCTGCTACTGCGTTTTCGGCAATGACACAAATAAACATAGCAATTATCCAAGCGAACATTTTCCCAAACAACTAAATACAACCACAGTACAACAAAAACACAACATATATGATACCACTTTTGACAATTTGATACGCGTATGTGTCGTGTGGTACAGGAAACCCATGGTACAACTGCTTTCCCAGTAAATGTACACAATAGTAAACATCTACAAAAGTGGCAAATACTGTTTCCCGTCTTTTAAACCTTTGTTATCATGTTTGTTGTCACCATGTTGGATTTTTGAATGACATGTATTGTAAAAACGGGAATGATTCTATATTTATGCTCTTTGCCTCGTCAAGTAATGTGTCTGTGAAGGACAAATACAATTTAATCACTAACAAAATTGAATGCAGTCAGTTTCTGCTAGCTAATCGTTCCCAACTATTTATTCTCCTAAATTATTACAATTGTGAACCATATGCCACAAAACATATTTCCATAAAAATCTGTTTTCTAAAAGTCTTCACAACAAAAATGCCATTAAAAGGTGTTTTGTGCTATTTATTTACATTGACAGTAGGACGAAAACATCACAGGAGATTAAATTTCAGTATCACTCTTGGAGATTAACTATAGTCTGTAGCAAAGTAAACCAACAACAAAATCACGCATTTAAGCTTTAAATTAAGGTGTGTACGAATATAGGTGCATAAAGACATATAATATATGCACATCAAATTTCACACCACCCTTCTAAATGAGGATCAGTTAGTTCATTTCTTCCAATATTACCTTACATTCTTTGGGTATTAATAACATAGAAACATTATTTACTTCCATCGTAGGAAGATCGGCTTTAGCTGGCTTCTGCTGCAGGATTTTTACAGTTGTAATAAAAACCTCAGATCTGGCCAAACTTTCTCCGAGGCAAAATCTTGGTCCAACAGAGAAGGGAATAATTTTGTTGGAAGCAACAAACTTTCCGTTTTCGTCAATGTGTCTGCGTGGGCCGAACTCTTCTGGGTTGGGCCAAGTTTCGGGATCCATGCGAACGCCTTGCAAGTTGGGAATTATCTGAAAGGTCAAACATAATTTAAGTTGCATCTTCACCCTGGAAAATTAAGACAAGCTTCTAAACATGAACAAGGTGTTTTTAATTTGCTCCTTTAGGACATGGTTTTTTTTCAGTAATTGTATATATTTAGTTACTTTATTCTACATCAGCAAGTAAAATCAATCTGACGGCTTTTACAAAGTCCCTCTTGCAACCAGGGGGTTTCTTATTTTCCTTCTGGTCACATCTAGCACAAAAGCATATGGCAAATTGGTTGCAACCTTTGTTCCTTTGGGTATTACGTAACCCATCAGCTCAACAGTCGATGACGTAGCATGGGTTACCGATACGGGAACCAGCGTGCGGTATCTCATCATCTCTTGTATGCACAGAGCATTGACAAGGATTCTTTTAGTGCCTTCCAAAATAACACAAGTGAGAACTTAACGTGAGATCTAAAATAGACATCTGAATGTCTTTTTTCTGGAAATTTACGTCAAGTTGTTTTTTCCGCACCTAAAACATAAGTATTTCATTTTGAATCAACTCTTAGTATTCCGGGTAGTTTAGTAGGAAGACAAATATCCATGTTAGTGTTGCGCTTGATGTCTCGGAACCAGCAACGAAAAACTGTTTGCTGTAACCAAAAAGCTCTTCGTCCTGGTTGTAAAACATATTTTAAGGTAGTAGTGAAATTTGGGCATTGAAATTGCTAGGCCAAAACTTATCAGCATTGCCTTTGCCATATCTTCCCGAAAATACCGATTGTGTTTTGCCAAAACGTCTGTTCGTACAGCAAAGCGTCGATAAAGTCATTGATGTTGTCGGGATCAAAGTTGTCCTTATGTTCCCTTATGTACTTTAAAAGTATTTCTGCAAAAGCAACAAACGCCGTTTGGAAATTAATCAAAACAATACATTGTTTATATATTTGCCTTGCTTGTTTCCTTTTTTCCCGGAACACGTTTCAAAGTTAGTCAAACATGTGTGGAATTGTGTACGCCAGAGTTTCCCAACTAGTGGCACGTACAGCAGCTTTGCAAATGAAATGTTAAACTCAGGCACCATTCCCAACTATTTGATTGTGTTTACCAGCAAATCACCCACTAAAGTGCATAAATCGCTTTTCTTTAGTTTAATACTAAGTGTCATAACAACGTCAAAATAAGGGAAACTTGCCGTCCTGACAAGACAGTCGTATTTACCTGACATTACTTGTTGTTGATGCACCACGTTTTTCAAGGCTTGCGAAAACGGTGGAAATTCAGCTAAAAACCCGTACAGAAAAATTGCGTTGATTTTCCGCGAGTCACTAGGCTTAGGAACTCTGCAAACAGGTTTTTGTTATCAAAACCAACACCTTCGGTAATTTTTAACTACAAACCAAACGGCCTTAACAATCAGGCTACAAAATTAAAAAAAATTGCTTGCCATGAATATACAACGAATATAGTTCGTTCCAATTGCTATGTAAGCAAAAAATTACCAACACCTTTTCTAGTTACCATTTAAGAACCATTTTGGTTAATAAAAGTTCTGAATGTTACCTTGTTAAATCTTGAGAATTCAGCCTAAACTTTGCTACACGTAAATGTTTTGGACCAGAAAAGTTCTCTAACCAAAATAATTGGCTTAGGGATGTGTCCATACTAGATAATGCACTTGCTCATAGATTTTTTTAATTGTAAATTTTGTAGGCAAAAGGTCGTTGGAAGAAAGTACCGTTTTCGTGTGAAGTTGAAACTTGACTCACAGTAATGACAATACGTCCTGCATTTCTGTAAATTCTGGATCGGTGTAATCGAAGTGTCTGCCCAACGCTATCTTTAAAATGACGTTGCAGGCAAACCAGTAGAAGTATTTCTATGACAAATTTTTTAACAGTGAAACATAAACATTTAAACATTTAAATCTAAGAATTGCATTTTTATCCTGCAATATACGATGAGATACTTTTTTATAGGTGGGGGAAAAATAAAATATTTTTTAATGCTTTGTCGAGACACAATGATGTTTAGGCAAACAATAGATTTGCAAGACTAAACCGCAGCACTTTGCATGTTATTTTGCAAAATTAAACCTTAATATTGATTGTTTTGGATCCAAACATTTTAAGAAAACCCACAAGTTGACCTCCTTCTCTGTTAACCGATTCTTCAATTTTCTTTGTTGTTAAACCTTTTCTAAACAAAACAAGCATCACCAAATCAACAAAAATCCTTATGTGGGATTTTGTTTGCATCGACCAAACTTGGTGATAAATGTTTCGAATAGTGAGTTACACAACTTACTTGCGCAGAAACTTAAGTCTAAAATGTTTCGACATTCGGTTGAGTACTTCAGTTCGTGGTCGGTCCGAAAACGCGGCGCTTTACTTTACAAGTGCCTGAAGAAAATTTAAAGTTTAGGGTGTGAAACCACAACCAACAAGCCATCTAAATTCCGATTAATTAAACTCTGCTTATTTTCGGCTTTGTAAACTATAAAAACGTAACTTATTCAAAAACGGACACATAGGTGAAAGAGATGAAAACGATAATGGATAACAGAGATATTCTCGATCTCGGATTTATTCGTTTAAACAATTAATCATATGGCGCATTTAACTTGTCACCACCAATAAATCAAGTCTGTTCGTTTTTTGATTTGGAATAGAGTTCGACATGCGCGACGTT
>QXVZ01017692.1:3932-14380 GCA_008931825.1 Phallusia fumigata | reverse complement strand
ATAATTGTCACCCACAGTGAGCTGTAGCTGCCAGGATTGTTGATAATATCTTTTGCTTTTCTGGAAGTATTGTGTTCAAAGTTTCACCCATTAAACTCCTACCAGAAGTCTTTGCCAGGGCAATACAAACATCAAACCTAAAAGTTATTCTTACTTTTCAGTGGCTAAAGCACATTGCTCATTCGGCTACAAGCGATAGGGTTGGCAACGGCGAAACAAAATCATGTTACTTGCTTAACCAATGTATCTTCCTGTGCATTTGCGAACAAGACAAATTCCCAAACAAGAAACAACGCATTCCCAAACAACAAATTAAACCTTATCAGGTGAAAAACGTTCATTGCGAATGATTTTTAGAGGATTTATACAAGGGTGGCAAAGCACTTTCATCAACGTTTTTGACATTGTCACAGGAAAGTAACGTGTGTCCTAAAAAAAATCTAACAAACCGTAAAAAACTGAGCACACAAATCCCGGGGTTTCCGACATTTTGTGTTTAAGCTGTGTGGATAGGGGCGAGAGATTTAAACAAACAAGCTTATTTCGGGAGAAACCAAGGTATGAGTTGCTCTGTCGGGAAGACCTGTGGTCAGTCGAGCATTGCATTGGTCAGCAGTTTTTTCTGCCTTTTGTACATTTACAAGTACTCATGCGTGTCAACCTAACGAAGACACCAGGGCCAAAATAACGTTGTGATAGTTACCAGCAAAAACGGTTTGTCAGGACACTGACAAAAATGCAGGTATTTTTCTTGTGAAAACATTTTCCATTTGGCATAAACCCATACAAAAAAAGGGTTTTTAAGTTTATAGACGAACATTCCATAAATCATTTACGAAGTGCAGTTGAAACTTGTTTCCCGCGGGAGTGATCTATTATAACATGATATTAAAACTTGCGGTCATTTTGACTGCCACTAACCTCATGGAGCCTGCTTCAATATTACTGAGTACAGATTGGGTGACAAAGGCATTCCGGGCCTTTGTTTCACGTCACGCGTCAACCAACAGAAACCGAGAGCCACGATTCAAGCGAAAACGCGCTATAACATTCATTCGATTAAAATGTATGAATACAAATACTGTAAAGCAGTTATTAAAGCCTAAACCAGCCTTGTTGTTTCGCCAGGTTGTGTTACCATTCGCGAGTCACAGCAAGGTTTTAGATTTTTCTAGGTCTCATTGTTTTTAAAGGCGCTGTTTTCTGTTTTCCCATTTTCTTTGTAAAGTTTTCGGGGAACAATAAAAACACACTTGGGTGTCAAACTACAAGTTGAAACAAGATCAGCCAGTTGAAATAGGAATATACACTTTGCCTGTTGGACATCATCATTTCCCTATTGCATTCTCATTGATTTGTTTTATTCCCGGGTTTTGTGTCAAATTATTTTGTACGTAGTGTGGCGACCACGGTTTGTTGGGTCCACGGCATATGCGTATATGAGTCTCAGTTCGTATTACAGGTGTTTTGTTATTTGTTTAATTGTTCTTTTCTATGCGTGGACGCTTTGGATTAGGGTCGTCACTTATTATATGTGAGAATTCGATACCACCGTCCTGGGCAATGCCATAACCTCCGTACACATCCTCAAAGCTCCTGAGCTTGCCAGGACAGAGTCCCGGAATCCTCACACAGGTGTTTTTTGCACTTCAGGTTGTTTGTTTATTTATCTTATTCAAATAGAATCCAAGACAAGAAAACAATGCATTAGAGNAACCTCGTACACCTCCTCAAATCTCCTGAGCTTGTCAGGACAGAGTCCCTGAATCCTCACACAGGTGTTTTGCACTTCAGGTTGTTTGTTTATTTATCTTATTCAAATAGAATCCAAGACAAGAAAACAATGCATTAGAGTTTGCTTAAGAAACCTCAAAGAAACATAAATTACATGGAAAGACTACACTACGCTATGTCAAGAGCTCTTGGCTACTGCCGAGCTACAGCTGTTCTGGGCTTTGACGTCATCCGTGCATTATTTAAACTCTGAGTATTTTGGGCGTAACGATGTAAAGCGCTCTTACGATTGGTTAACATGTATGAATCGCACAAACGAACAGCCAATCACAACGCAGCATATAAAGTACGAAAGACCACACACGAGCATGTCGGTTCAAAGTAGCGCTGCATCCTAATCAAGTTGAGAGCGGAAATATTACAAAGTTCACCAGGCCTTTTCGCCAAGTCGAACAATATAGTTTGGTTAAAGTTTCTCATGAGTCATAAATTTGACATCCATGCGAGCTTTGAGCTCGTACACCGAAAAATTAACTATTTTTGCAATCGCTAATTGCTAATTTTGCATAATTTACACTAGTGGTCGCTACATAGTTACAGTTGTATGTAAACAAAGAAATACAGGAATATTATTGTTTTTTTAGCGCAACGGAGAGCGGCGTGATTGGGTCCTGTAACATATATAATACACGAAAGTGGTGACCTGCTTTTGTGTAAATTTAGCATGGTAATGCCCGCAAACAAAAAATTGAAACCAATGGCTTATACTGTCAGTTGTCGTTCCCCTTAGTCTGCAAAGGAAAATAAAAATGGTCGTCTGTTTTTTTAGCGTCTTAACGACCCTTCTGGACATTGGCGTGCTTTGTCCCAAGATCAATTCGTAACAAGCGTGTATCAAATCGTCTGACGACCGAAAAGGTTGCGTTTAATGAACCAACTCAACTTACAAACCGTACAGCTGTTGGTGGTCTTGTGTGTAGGCCAACAAAACGCCGTCCAGCAGTTTACCCTGTTGGCTCTACAATAACATTGCTTTTAATTGCTTTACGCTTCCTGTTGTGCTCTTTATATGGTGAACCTAAACCACGTAGTTTAATTGGTTACCGTCATAGCTTAATAGGTTTTAAATATGGGATCGACTTTTCCCCAGTTTTCCAGCAATTAAATTACTACAGGTTATTTAAGTTACTCTCTTACAGAGTTCGGTATAATGTTTAACGTTTGTTTATTGCACTCAAAGCAATTCATTGTTTAACGGTTTTCTGCATGTTAAAGTGACTTTACACTGATCCATTTTGTTTGTGTAGGTCTGTAATCTGTAAGCCTGTTTAAGTCTATGACCTTCTGACAGCTTAAATAATCAGGATGTGCCCTTGCGTTTTCCTCTGAAAATGAAGGACGTATTAAACACATTATAAACGACATATTAGGTCATGTTGTTAGTTGAAAAAAAAACAAGTTGGCCCATATGGACTGATACCATAGGAATGTAAAAAAACAACACATTTCCATGATTAAAAACGGCAATACAATAATTCGCAAGTGACAATGTGCCGATAAAAACACTGGAAATTTCTTTTTTTGGAACGAGCACAGGACTTATCGAGCTGCCGTTGTTCACAAACTTACCCAAATTACACAGTTTGCGTTGACGGATCTTTGGTTTAGTGTTTATTGTACCATTGGAGCGTATAAACTCGTTCCGTTCACTTAAAAACTGCTTTTCATGCAACAACTATTCTGTTTTCAGCAGCTTTGACTCATTTATGTATCATTGTGATGGCGTAGTGTGTGCTTATGGTGGGTGGTTTAATGATTGATAAATGAGTCAAACTGTTGTTTTGCGACAGTTTATTGAAGCTAAAAGAAAAAGGATAATTCCCAAACTAACTAATTTTTCGGAAATCGTATCCGTCGTTTTTCTTTTTCGTGTTGGGATTTTCTCCCGTTCACTAAAAGCAGAAACCTTTCATCCTGCTCTGTAGATTGCAATCATTACCAGGTCTGGTTGCCATTGTCGTGAACAGTTTTGCCTTGTTGACTATATGCGATGGACATAGTACTCCCATATGTAACTACCAGCTAAATTTTACATGTTTTTCATGCGGGTTATGTTGTTGTAATCAATGTGAAAATACGATACTCTTTAAAAGCCTCTGAAAAGAACAAACTTACCCAATTTCCTACAAGCATCCTTGACGCTCCTTCTTCTTAAAGCCATTCTTTCTTTCATTCTTTCCATAAAATCCAAGTCTTTTACCCCAGGGGCACTCAACTGGGGGTTTGGGTCGATATCATTGTTCTTAATCTTTGCGTTTGCAATCTTTGTATGTTGTACTATTGCCAAACGGTAATGGAGAATCGCTGCAGCTGTGACCAGAGATATGAGCAACACAAAACGGCCCTTTCGAAAAACTGTCATTCCTTTTGACTTGTACACAAAGAAATCTACTTTTTGTCAAAAATGTGTTTTGGTAACCTGTTAAGATGTGAACAAATGTGTTGGCCTTGTTATTAATTGTACATTAACACGTTTTCTGGCGGCATTTAGGTTGTAATGGCTACTACGAGAAAACGGGTTAGGGAGACACAATCGCGGCATGTCCTTCATAGTTGTACTTGAATGACTTGATTTAAAAGCACAACTAGAACAATAACAGAAACTACTAAAACAGTCATGGCAAGAAAAAATTTTGACTTAAGCACAAAAAGTCTTGATGACTTAAAATGCTCCTCCAAACTGGCTTTTTTATGCGCACTTTTGTTTGGAGGTTTTGCCAGTGTAGGTAATGGTTGAAACAGAAAGAAAACGAATTTACAACTAACGAATATTTTTTCTTGTGTGCTGAACATTTAAGCTAGTCGCACATCAAATTCTAATGCCTTGTTCTGGTTGACATGGACTAGGTTTTAACCTGACATGGACTGGACTAGGAAACAGAATTTTTTAACCGCCCAAAATTTTTTTGGGTATCTTCATGGATGGGTATTTTGTCATTAAAGCTTTAGTAATTTGAAAATACGATTTCTACACTTAAACGTGACTTTAACCTTACATATGCGCCAGGGTTATTTAACAGGTTCGGTATTTTTCGCTCTGCCAGATTTAACACCACAGCACAATTTACACGGGCGACAAATTAACGCCTGTAGGCATATAGAGCCTGTTATCATTTTCCCCGATATCCGTGTTTGAACTATACTTATATGCCATTAACGGCGAGGCCCAATACCCTTGCTGTTGACTAGGTCAGGCACTTAAAACATTTTTGTTAACCTCGTCNGATGCACAACTCAGCTAGAATCTATTTCTGTTGACTCAAACACCACTTTATCCCTGAAGCAGTTGTACATAATACACAAAACCCCCTCAGCCATGTCTTGAGTTGAACTAATAATGTGTAACGACAAATTCAGCTATAGCTAAAGGCACTGACTGAACAGGCGAAATTGCTTATTAAGAGCAGAAAATCAGCGCGACAAAGTAATTAATTCACTCGGCGACTCAAATACCGCTTGTAGTTTGTAATCAATAGGTAAAAAAACGCAACGTGACCTCGAAAGTGCGACCCTAATGATCAGGGTTAACATAAGGTTCATATGTTAAGCCTAATTTGCTGAACACAAATCCAATGACTTGAAAAACGACTGGTTATGGTTCATTGATTTTCGAACGGGGCCAATTCTCATACTGCCATCTAGCGGCTTATGATTTTAGCACCCTTGCGCGTTGGTTGATAAAATATGAATTTCGCGGCTCCAGCGGTATGGTTGGTATGCCCCAGGTTTCAAGCTTTGTTAGTTTCGTATTGAAACATTTGAAAGTCACTTTCGTAAACTTGGTAAAGCATTTTCATCTGCTTCTGGCTTAATCGCTTAAAGTTTGGATCCTCCTGGATGTTTGTTTCATTTTTTCCACTGTTTGTAAAAACATTTAGCATTCCGAGGTTGTCCGGTGCATCCACAAGCTTGAGCAGATACCTACCAAAAAAAAAACAACTTGGTGATTTACAAAACAAAAATAAGAATGAAAAGTACGTCGCAAATCGTGTTAACAGTTCCACAGTGAGCAAAATTTTTTTGCAAAGAAACGTGTTGGTTGGAACATGTGAGATCGGCCCTGACATATACATGAAAATGCGTGCTGGTTGAGCGTACTAGAACACAAACTCTTGATTTTTAGGTTGAAAAATGCGTTTCTTTAAAGATTGTTCAACATCTATTGGAACTACTTGTTTCTCTGTGGGGTTTAGTTGTTATCTTCAAAGTTTTCACTCTTTTTGTTTGCTATATTTGTTGCCTTCAGGAAAAAACATTGAAGACGGTTCCATTTAAAGCCTCTGTTACTGTGTGGACGCAGTAACCGAAATGGTCGATGTTATTATGTTAGCGTTTTAAATTCATCCTAGTACCCTTTTAAAATGTTTTTAAAGGGTTAGATATACGCCGAGGCATAGGTTTCTTTATGTGGACATACAACCGTTTTTCCCCCATAGGCTCTTTTAAATAGTAGCACTCGGGCCACGGAATAATGTACCTGGTGGACCCCCGTCCAATAGGCCTTGGTTATATTTATTTGTGAAAACTGTGAGTTTTAACGATTAGTTCTTGACCACTTTTTACCGCAAGTCTTCATCTATCGTCTCGATCTTCGCTATGACGTCAAACTGATTTTGGCAGGGGAAGCAAATGACGTTTACACTGTTCCAATGGTTGTCCTCCCCGTTAATGTTTGTGTTGTTGGAATCGTAAAGATAGTTAACGAATTCTTCAAATGTTGGACTAACTTCTGTTGCTGTAAAATATGAACAACTAAATGTAACTGAAACCTATAAACGTTGGATGCAGCTTACACACAAACTGCCTTGCCATCCAAATTTTCTGTTATCCAGAGACTCCATATTTTGTTGTCCAAAAAGGTATTTTTCCCAAATGAAATGTTTTTCCTCAATAAAAGTAGTGCAAAAATACCGGGCGGGTCTCTTTTGACGGCAACGCAAACTGATGTTTTATGTTAGAACAAAATTAGACTTTTTTAATTGACGACATGCTTTTATTTATTATAGTTAGTCAAATAGACGCAGCTGGTTGTTATTTCACAAAATCTCATTTGATGGATTTGACGACTTAAGCGTTTTAATCCGGCAAAAAATCGTTTAATTTGGTCTTGTTTATTTTTAAGACTGTTGTTTCGCTAAAAAACTTCATTAAAATCCTTCTGGCACGCATCCTTTTTTTTGAAAATGTATTTTTGAACCTAAATCGAACCAGAGTGTAAATCCCAATCAGAACATTAAAATTGGGCGGGTGCAACTCTTATGCGCCGTCTAGCGGTTTGCGCTCATAAAAGCTTTATTGACACGAGGTGGCGACAGAGAGCAATTTGCCAAGTCTGATTGTTACGAGATGTCGAACCGTTTAGAAAACCTTTTAATGGTAAACAGTATATAATAATTTCTCCTAAGAGTGGTCACTGTCACAATAATGACTATATTCTCCCATAAAAACGATTACTGTTGTTTTATAACTTTGTCTATCTTATATATCTAACCTTTGCTTCTTTCTGTACTCCCAAAACGAAGCTTTATGTTTTCCGCCTTCTTCAGGAACTGCGGGGGCGCTCCGTTCCATTGTTTCGTCAACTTGTTCTTGTAGGCGGAGAGCGCGCGTTCAATTGGATGGCGGACAACAAGGAACGTGGTGTATTGCTGTTCTACAACGAACTTTGGAAAACCAGTGCTTCTTATCGTGAAATTCTCTCCTATGACTTTGTGTAGCAGATTGGTCTGGCTAATAACGTCTTTCTGTGGTTAAAAAATTAAAGCCCGTTTGGACAACTGATATGAAGAAAACTTTTGTTAGTTTTTTAACTGTGTTTGAGCAGATTCTTTATCTGATGAAAAACTAGAAGTGGGATACCCGATATCCAAAACAAGTGATTCCAGAAAGTGCTGGGTAAAGGTTTTGTCCTATAACTTTGGATTCCAATTTTGGCCTCTGACGTAGTATGTTGGTCAGCTATTGCATAGCTTTCTTAAACTATAAATATGAAACCTACCGTAAAAATGATTGAAAGCATAGCTAAAGTATAATTTCTTTGAAAAAGAACAAAAAATCGAAACCTTTTACCCTGAGCAGGTTTCTTTGGATTTAGTTTATAGGATAGGGATTTCTTTAATGTCCACCCCTACGGAGATGTGAATTCATTACTACGAGAGGTCATCTAACATTGCATGCACTATGAGTTAAATATGGCGACATCACACGTAACTGGTTGTCCAACAATGGGAACAAATTACGCTTGAAATGCTAAAACTAATGCTCATAGGTTTAATTTAGTTTGTTTGCGCTTTTTGAGCGGCTGGGTGGCGAAAGACCCTGGGGTCACCTTGTCATAAGATATTAACTCACCCGAAATATTTGGTTAGTGTCATTTCCATATCCGTTCAGACCCAGCAAAACCTGTTTCAAATTGGGACAGCCGGTTGTCGGGACTGGGCAGTAGGCCAGGCGATATTTCTTCGATGTTATCAGCTCTATCCGGTCAAGAGGTTCTGTTGGTAGACCTAGAAAAACAAAGAAACTGTTTTCTTTTAGATTTACTTTCATCATCGCAGATCGTTGTTTGCGGTTTTTGCCCTTACATGCTCTCTGCTCCAAACTTTTCGTTTATAGTTACATGAAAATGTGAGCTAATTACCCTTATATAAGGTATAATGTCATTGTTGGGACTTTTGTTAACGTCATACCATTTAACAACTGTTTTTACAGCCAAGGGGAAAACAAAACAATTGTTAAGCGAAAAGCGGTCTTTGGTTTAAACGAAATAACGATGTTTTTGTTGTTTATTACATGTTATGAGGAACAATTGCAAAACAAAGTACAAACTTGCCTAATTTTCTACAAGCATCTTTGACGCTTCTTCTTCTTCTTGCCATTCTTTCTTTCATTCTTTCCATAAAATCCAAGTCTTTTTCCCCAGGGGCACTCAACTGGGGGTTAGGGTCGATATCATTATCCTTTGTGTTTGTAATTTTGACATGATGTTTTGTTGCCAGCCGATAACGCAGAAACACTGCAACTGCAGCTAACGATGCGAGCACAAGAAAACGACTCCTGTGGAAAACTGCCATTCTGTCGGTTTATGTACAAACAACTTTTACCTGGAAAGGCACACAGTAAAAATGGACAATAAACGTTTTTAGTGTTGCAAAGTATTTTGTTGCAGTTGATGGGTTGCCATACTTGGACATAAGATTTTAATTCACACGTCGACTACAGAATTGGGTTTGACCCATAACCATAACGTTATGTGAAAAGTAAGAAAATTAGATTTTTGGGGGCGGGATTTGTCGTATAATGTTTCGTGGTTTACAGTTGTTGCGACGCATTAATAAACAGCGACCAATAAGGAAACAATCAACAAACTTTCCTGCTTAACTTTTACTTGTTTTTTATTATCCAGCGGCTCTCAACGATAACAAACGCCGCCAGGGGGGTGCTGGCCTTCACGTTGAGAAACACTGGTTTAACGTAGAGTTGCTATCCTTACCATTTTAGGCCTAACTTGCAGTTCTAGTATCTTTCAATGCGCATATGGCACATATTAGACTCAAAATTTCGCTGTTTTACTAGTTCGCTACACAAATCCTGCTACTCAGCGTCAACAACATTGCTTAATTCTAAACATTACTAACGACCACCGTAAAACACCAATTGGTAAACGGTCGTGAAGAAAATTGCAAACAGTATCAATTTGACCAGTGATGCTTTTACCAAGTTCCTATGCAGCGCAATAGTTGTGTACGTGACTATTAAAAGTATAGACAATGAGTTGAGTTGAGTTTATTTCGCTCGGTGAAAGAAATAATAGCGATCCAATTTCACTAAAACAATCACCAAGGGGGGGGGGGGGGCGCAACGTTGAGACGTTATAAGGCGCGAAAAAAATGGAGGGCACAATTGGTGGATCAAGGTGGCACGCGCTGCAGCTACACCGTCATTACCTTTTTAGGGATTATTCTTAATGAAACGCTGTCCTGGAAAGAACACATCAACAAACTTTATCAAATATGTAAACGAAATCTGGCACTGGTAACTAAAATAAAAAACTATCTCAGTCAGGATAGTCTTTTAAGCTTATACCACTCACTCATTCTTTCTCACATTCGTTATTGTATAACAACCTGGCACCATGGACAGTCAGTGCTTACTTCAAAACTACAAGGCATATGCAACAAGTTCATTAGGCTTCTTTCCAATTCCAAAAACTCAATGGCTATAGAATATACTAGAATTAGATATGGCCTGTTGACTATAAAAGAATTATATATAATGGAAACTACTTTATTAATGCATAAGCATAGCAACAACTTGCTTCCAGATGCATTTGCTGATACTTTTTATACTAATACAAAAACAATCCAAACCCGTGCCAACTGCATGTATGTTAAACCATCCTATGGCACTACTTTAAGTCAGCAAGCAATCCAATATATTGGCCCAAAAATGTGGAGCAATCTTCCAGAAGAGATTCGAAAATCTCATTCGACTAGGCATTTTGTAAACAACTTCACTGCTCACTGCCTGTATGGAAATAGCATTTAATATAACCACCAAAAATGATGTCAAGCGTTCACCCGTTACGCGTCACTAACAGCACATTGTTTTGTTCCTTATTTTCACACTGACGCGTTTTTGTGGATGGCGCATCA
>QXVZ01017689.1:9076-55722 GCA_008931825.1 Phallusia fumigata | reverse complement strand
AAAGTTAGCCGAAATGCAAACGTGCGCACCCATCTGCAACTTAAACCTGCATAGATAACAAACAGCGATTTACACCGTTTTACTCAGAAGGAAACAATTGCATGGTATAATGCACTTGGTCTTGTTTTGATGCATTGACAAACACATGTTGGGCATGGTCTATGCTATGCAGTTGTCACTCATTGCCACGTATATGAGCACGTAAGGCGGTTTTACCTACGCAGCAAAAAATGTAATGATGTACAATGATTTGTTACTTATACTTACCGCCATTGACCAATCACCACAATGCTTCCATGCTCACTTTCATTGCGAACTGTAAGCCACGACCTGCTGGGCTGTCAGTCAGTTATTGGCGCAAAGCGTAAACCGAAATTTAAATCTAAATCCCGTTTTTTATCAATTCCATTCTTTTCAAGGCAACGAATCGTTTGCAATCTTCTATAGGTGCGATAGAAAGAACGAAGAAATTGATCGATGTAAGGCGGCCGTGAGGATGATTTACGAAACAAAATACAAGCGAAAAATATACGGAACTATTTTTCCACCACAGAAATAAATATTTTAAAGGTTGCAGCTGTGTCAAGGTAAAAAACGTATGTGTGTAGAGATTCACGTGTACATTTGCTAATCTTTCCATTCTTTGGCAAGGTGAAAAAACAGTATAGTTTGGACGAAAATGATCACTCTAGTTCAATGATGAGGTCGCCCTCGCCAATGCTGTCGCCAGTTTTGCAGTGGATCGCCTTCACTTTGCCGTCTCGAGCCGCAGCCAAGCTGTTCTGCATCTTCATCGCCTCAATAACGCAAACTTCCTGCCCGGTTGCCACCTCATCGCCCACTTGACACGATACAGTGAGCACAGAACCTGTAGAAAGGTTGGAATGCACGACTTTTTTAAGATATTACAACGCGTGGGTCTACTCTCTTGTATAGCTTTGCTAGATAACAAAAGTTTGGGTTTTGTGGCCAGAATTTTTTGTACAAAATAGATAACATACCTCAATGACCCAGTATTCATCTTGTGATTTTTTTTAAATTAGGTCCATATTTAATAATTTAGTCTATTTTAGGGGGATGGGGCAGCGAGGTAACTGCTTGAGATATAGGAGTGGTCACAATCCAACCAATTTCGGGGCAGGCACGATGTACATAAATGTTTTGGCTAGGTAAATACTGGCGCTTTGAATAAAATAGTGACCCAGCAGGGGATGAACTTAAGTTAAAACCAATTTGTCTCCGCTTATTGGAGGGGGGCGATAATATAACGAGGCAAAAACTGGGCGCTAGAAAACAAAGCAGACATTCGAAAATCAACTAAAGAGTTTACAGTTTCATTTGGCACCATATCCCCACAGCACCCAGTAGACAAACATAAACAAAAATAATAAACAATTTGACTTTAGCTAAACCACTTTTACAAATCGAACTAACATTATAGCCTGCTGCGAACTAAAATGCAAGATTTTATAAACTGCGCATAAGCCGCAAATATTTTCCACAGTACATACAGAACTAAAATCTCAACCACGGCAAATGTAAAGAAAATGTACAATCAACAGCTCTATGAACGTAAAT
Organism: Phallusia fumigata; assembly: GCA_008931825.1. Lineage (NCBI taxonomy): Eukaryota > Metazoa > Chordata > Ascidiacea > Phlebobranchia > Ascidiidae > Phallusia > Phallusia fumigata. The sequence goes on along the minus strand of QXVZ01017689.1, from coordinate 54,144 downwards.
TTTTACCTGGCATGGGTGAACGCAGCACAGAAGATTGATCCTCTTCCACTTTTTTGGGCATAAATTCCATCATGCGGGCAGCGTCATGTCGCAACACGTCGATATTAAACTGCGTTAAAACGCAAATAGCGACATCCATTAAACCACAAAACATGCAAGATGTGCAATCCACGCAGGTAGCTTGCACATTCCACCCCCGGCTAATTCGATCAATATTGCTGTTTCGCAGCAAAAAAATGCAGAAAATGACATACTTTGTCCTTAGCAGGCATTCGATTTACCCTAAAATGCAAGTGTGAGTTGCTAACGAGGATAAATTACCAATGTTCCGTGATATTGAACTTGAAACTTTCCGGTAGGTGTCGCCTCAATGCATTGAACCGTGAAAGGGTCGCATCCGTCCACCGATAGACTTTGAGTGGGCGAAGTTAGGTTCCAGTCTGAGCTCACAGTCATTGCAACATCGCCGATTCTTACCTATGGAAACGTAAATTATCCCTGGCACGGCAAAAACTGAAACAGTGGGCGTTCAAAATTGGAATTTTCTACAAACAACACGTCACACTCTTACAAGAATTCACACTTTTTACACAAACACTGCACAATCATGTCAACAACTGCACATAAGGAAGTCTATACTGACAATACAAGTTTTAAAACTTTGAGACATAACTCCTTAAAACACTGTTACGCTATAGAATGTACCTCGTAGGAGTCGGGTAATTTTGTCACCGTAGCGTCATGCGTTTCGTCGTTCAACGTCACCCGGACGTCCCACTGTGTGACGTCATCGGAGTGTTGCGCAGTCCTGGAATTACACCGACCGGGTGTTAGCATGATTTCTATAGATTTGTCGCAATTTGTAGCTTTGACTTCAGTGCAACGACAGCGATTGTTAAAACGTTTGCACGACATTGTAATTACTAGCTTCGACTTGAAATGGAAACTATGGGGACGGAAAAACGTTTTCCTTTTTTTTCAATGTTTTTTTTCGCGCCGGGGTTTCCCTGATCTGTACCTCGTTTGGTTAAGGAATCGACGGTTTGAAAATTGTTGTTTGGCGTAAAACGAACAGGCGATGGCGGACAGTTGGCGATGTTCCGAAGGAGTTAGTTGTTTTCCGCGGAATCCATCGGGGTACACCTCTTCAAGGAACTTCGTGCTAATGTCACCTTGAGGTCAACATAAATGAGTAGCCAATAAGAGGCATTTAATTGCTTCCAATCTGCAGTAAGGCATTTGTAAGCTACTGGTCAACACTGAAAAGAATGATCAATTATTTTTATGCTAAAATAAAATTTTCGCTGAATGTGGGATGTGCAATTGTAAAATGCAAATATAAGATTCAGCAAATTAGTTTTTATTTAGTCTCGGAATTCATTGAATCGGTTTTAGCTCCTAATGATTTGTTGTCGAATTTCGTCACTAGCAACCTTGAGATACAAAGAACAATATGAGACTGGCAACAGAAGTCGGCACGCCCGGTAATACCTCGATATGTTTGACGCAAAAAGTGGTCGGAATACTCGTTCCTTGCTGATGTGTCACCACAAATTATATTTCCACGACGCAAAGTTCTTTTGCAGCTAATGCACCGCCAACATTAAAGTAGATATTTTGTGTCAAAAACGCCGTTGGAAACGAAAGAAAATCCCGTTTTTTAAAAAATGGGCGGCAGTTGTACGTAAGGAAAATTAAACCTCCAGTTGGGCGACAAACCAGCATTGGATGGGCAAGCGCTTCCTAATGAGGGACGCTACGCTAACCATGTTTTGACAACAAACTGTCGGCCGGCGTTACAAAGCAATATTGTCGCAGCGAGTAGAAAAGCCCTTGCTAACTGTCCGTGAAGGTCAATGGGATTTGGTTTTGCAAAGGCTTCGTTTCCGACAAAACAACTCTTACCTTGCACAAACTTGGGATGTCGGAGAACTTCGTGGCAGAGCGGAACGTTGTGCGTCACACCGCGTATGACGTAGCTGTCCAGGGCAGAACACATCAGAGCGAGAGCTTCTTTACGATTTTGGCCGTAAGTAACAAGCTGAGAAGAGTTGTGATGCGGACGATTGATTATGTTGAGAGAAAAAAGTATTTTAGGCCGTTTATCTTGTTTTTATTTAGTTGGAGAATAGTTTCAACTGTAAGGAGAGTGGTTTTAAGAATGAAAAAGTTCATGTTAATAATGACACACTAAGATACTCGTCAAAAAAGAAGATCGTTAAATATTTTGCTAAATCAGTATTACAGAATCTTACCTTGGATATCATCGGATCGTAGTAGATACTGATGTCACTTCCCTCGGTCACTCCACTGTCCACCCTTACATTGTCCATGTCGGTGGGTTCAACATATCGCTTCAGACGACCAATCGAGGGCAAGCCGAATGACTTGTAAGGATCCTGTTGTTCAAAAATAAGTTAGACCATGGGTAGATAATATCCTTTGTCACATTACAGTAAATGCAATACAGAGATAGCACGATGTTACAAGTATGAGTTGGAGGCTGGCATTCGTCGAGTTTACATATTTTCAGATAGGAAATTATATAAACACCCGTATAAGGGTTTTTTTTAATTCTTGCCCTTGCTAGAACAGCAAAGGCTTGTTGCCTAACTTTGAATGACTTGCAACATTGTATTGTATTTTGACATTTTACAGCATTAAACAGGAGATATTCTCAGACAAAATTTCGCACGAAAAAAAGTTTCACAGGAAAACAGTCGTTTCAGTGTATAGGCCCGTGCTGGTTGTTATGTCATTGTTTATCTCATTGTCCAACATCCTACCAAAACTAAAAATACAAAAGGCAGGGCAAATACCATTTTACCTCAGCATAAACACGACACTCGATTGCCCATCCATTGATGCCGACATCGTTTTGTGTAAAGGAGAGCGGGTGGCCGGCTGCGACACGAATCATCTCGCGAACCAAATCGATACCTAAGTCAAAACAGGGATAGAAATAAGACTCCTTGAAACTTAAAATTTTCGATATATCTCGACGAAATGGCTGCTTTTACAAAATACTTTTCTTCGGAAAGAACGCCCCCGAAAAGTTGGGGCGTAAGGTTAAATCTCAACAAGCTAGTTTTCTTGCCTTGCCTTCCTGAGGAAACATCTTTAGTATTACAGTGTGCAAGACGAATTTGGCGTCAAAGCAAACGCTTCCGGTGGGACATAACTTCCCGCATACTGTTTTCCTTATTGGCCAAAACGATATGCGAAAGCAAAAACCACAGACCTGTTATGAGTTCGGTGACTGGATGCTCAACCTGTAGTCGCGTGTTCATCTCAAGAAAGTAAAAGTTTTTCTTCGAGTCAACAAGGAACTCGACGGTACCTGGGATGTAATAAAGCTGTATTAAACAAATAACAAAACTTATTTTTATGTCACTACTGGACACAGAGTGGGCCCACTACTTCTCCTAACTTAGATATTCAGTGTTGGTGGGTGAGTTGTGGCCATCTAGGAAAAGTCAAATAGAATGATGTACAAACCGGAGCTTTTATATTGAACAGCCTTGGCAAGTGCGACGGCCTGTTCTCCCATGGCTCTCCTGGTGTTCGTGTCAAGAAAGGTGGAGGGAGCCTCTTCCACAACTTTTTGATTTCGCCGCTGGATGGAGCACTCACGCTCATTAAGCCATAAAGTGTTTCCCTGACTGTCACCAATCACCTGAAAAGTTGGGTCGCGAAAGCAAAGACATATTAGTGTGTTTTTATTTGAAGTGTGCAAGCGCTGCAGCAAAATTCAATCTATAACTGTAAAATGGTGAACATTTTTTAAATGATGACATGCTTGCTTTCGAAATTTAACGAGCTTTAAATGGCCTACAAAAGTCTGTTGTGGATTTATAGCATACCTTTATTTATAGCCGAAATTTTACCTCAGGTTAAGCTTTCCAACAATGTGCATAGGCCTCCAAAACAAAGGCCTCCAACTCAGCAAATACACAAGAAAACACATAAGGCNGCTCTTCTGGTGTTGGTGTCAAGAAAGGTGGACGGAGCCTCTTCCACAACTTTTTGATTTCGCCGCTGGATGGAGCACTCACGCTCGTTAAGCCATAAAGTGTTTCCCTGGCTGTCACCAATCACCTGAAAAGGTGGGCCAGTTTAAAACTATGGCGCAAAAGCAAACATATATTATTGTTTTTTATTTGAAGTCTGCAAGTGCTGCAGCAAAATCGTAAAACAGTGAACATTTATTGAATGATGACATGCTTGCTTTGGAAAGCTAGCTTTAAATGGCTGGCAATGTGCTTAAACCAAGGCCCTAAATTTAACAAATACACAGGAAAACACACAATGCATTGCTATAAAACCACACCTGCACTTCAATGTGTCTTGGGTTGTCAATAAACTTTTCAATCAGCAGCCTGTCATCCCCAAAACTTGATGCAGCTTCCTGGGATGAAAAGCGAAACCCTTCCCTTGTCTCCTTCTCATTCCAGGCAATTCTCATGCCCTTTCCTCCTCCACCAGCTGAGGCTTTTATCATCACTGGGTAACCTTAGGCACACATTATATATATTATTACATTACAGGGTCTGGTGATGCAGTTTCATGAGAAGTATTTTTACCCCAAACAATTTTACCAAAATGTTAAAATAATCCTTGCATCAGATATGTTTTGTATTGAATGTCAACATCACATAACAAACACCAAAAATTGCACAATATTCTAAAGAAATCAAAGATATTTATGTCGACCTTCTTACCTACATCCTGGGCAATTTTTACTGCCTCATCCGCATCAGCAACAACTCCATTGTAACCAGGAATTGTGTTAACACCAGCTTCATGCGCAATGACTTTCGACTTTATTTTGTCCCCCATAGCATCAATTGCATATGTGTCAGGGCCGATAAACGCCACATCATTTTCGGCCTTGAAAAAGGTAATGTATGAATATGCTTAACTAGTTCATGAAACAGCATGTTGTACAAAGCACTTGAAAGATAACTAACAAGAGTAACAGCATCAGTACACAACTTACCAAAGCTTTTGCAAACATCTTGTTTTCAGACAGAAACCCATATCCAGGATGGACCTAGTTTTTTAAGTAAAACATTTTAGTTACACACTAATCATAAAATTATAAAAACCAGTAAAAGGGTGGTTTCACAAAATGCCATTCACTATGACCAGAAGCATTGATTTCTGAGGTAACATCCATAGTTTAGTAGTTTGAGCAATTTCAAGGAGCTAGCAAAGGTGTGTGGTCAAACTACAGCTTACGGGCCAAATCTGGACTGCTAGCTGTTATAACAAATACGTGCATTAACCCATTTCATTGTTCCTGCCTGTTTACAAAGGATTCAAAGCTTGAGACAAATTTAAAGAAAAATCTGGCCTATGAACGAAACACTTGCCCACCCCTGGGCAAGATGAATAACTGCCAGCACTAAGAGGTGAAACAAAGCCCTAAAAGATCACAAAATTCAAAAAAACTTTTTACTTGTAGTGCATGTAAGCATAAAAAACATTTCACTTCTTTGAGACTATCGTGAATCCACTGCGGCTATAAAGGCAAACTGGTGCAACATCACCATGACCATACCTACCAGCCAAAACAGTTTTTCCAGATAAAATTATCAACTTACTGCTTGTGATCCTGTGCTTTTCACAGCATCAAGGATGACTGGAATGTTAAGGTAACTCTGGGCTGAGGGTGCAGGACCAACACACACTGCTTCGTCAGCCATCAGAGTATGAACGGCACTGGCATCCGCCTCACTATGTACAGCTACCGTGGCAATTCCCATCTCTTTGCACGTTCGCATAACCTGTGTTTGCAATGCATGTATAAGATAGGAGTAGATGAATAGAATAACTCATTTTTGTGGTTGTGTTTCAAGATTTAACTTACATGTGATCTTAAGGTTGAGTTACCTCAACACATATGATGCAACGTTTTTTGAACACCAACTATTGGTGTCAGTTTGCACATGACAAAAAAATGAATCATAAATGTGTCACATGTAAACACAACCACTGTAATCAATAATACTGCATTGGTCTTTCATAGTTTTCTTGAGTGCAAATGGATACTTTGTGTTGTTTGTATAGTTACCGTAATAAATACATCTATCATAGACAAAATAAGCATGTACTCGAGCACATAATTAAACCTACCCGACAAGCTATTTCTCCTCTGTTTGCGATCAGGATCTTGTCAAATGTCTGCAATAAACAAGAAACAATTATTTCTGCAACAGGTCCAATTGACTAATTAATAACAATGTTTGTTGTAGTAGTTTTCACACACTGGTCAAAAAGATTTTACAAACCTTTTCATCTTGGTGACTTGTCTGTGCATTTGCTATACTTCTCACAGCAAACCGATTGTAGTTTCCCTGAAAATATGCATATGTGATAAAGTTTCTGTTTGTTGACCAGGAAATAAGGTACAAATACACAAATGTATGTCAAAATGTAAGATATGTTTAAACATATGTGCAGTTGTGTTAGTTTATGATCATTTTTTGAGACTGCAAATTGTAACCTAAGACTTTTTAGCCTATATATTCAATTTCTTTTTTTCATTGGCTAGCTTCAGTAGTTTTGTTTAAAAAACCTGGTCTTAAAAATTACCTTATTACACACTGGCCCAGATAATAAACCAACAGATTCAGTTGGCCCGCTACAAAATAAAGTTGGACCATGAAAGTCATATACAGCCCTGGCCATTTGGGTAACATTCTTTTAGCAATAGTAATTGATCACCAGTGGCATACGTTTAACATTAATATTTTGTATCGAAATTAATTTTAAGGTTGCCACCACGAAAAAACGGTCAATTAGGTTTAAAACATGTACCCTACTTTTTCTTTTTAATTGTTTACAAGTAACTATAAGGTTATGTGTAAATATAAACCAAATTTGAACTTACTGTGTTGATCCTTCCTTTCACAAACTTGGCAAGTGCAAATCGCAAGGTACTCATCTTTTGGAATATTAAATGTGACTTTATTTACACAAATAAACAAAGTTAAATTTAAACACTAGTTCATGCCGCTAAAGAGAACCTGACTCTGAAACAACAAATTAGAAGGTTCAACAGAAATTTATTAACTGAGCGAACAAAACACACATATGTACAGAGGTGTGGTTGAATATACTTGTTTTTGCGAATATTTGTAGTGGATAGTTTGTTTGTACACATTTTAATGCAATCAAGACTGGCAGTCACAAGCGAAACATAAAAGGCTTACATTTGTAAATATACCCATAAGTTTTAAATCAATACAACACATTGAGTTTCGCATGATTTAATAAAACCAATGTTTAAAATCACATCACGGGTACAATGTTTTTGAACTGTTCACCAGATTAAACAAGTGACAAAACAGCAAAAACAAGTTCAGTCAATTAATCTTTGATTGGACTCTTGCTGTAGGAACGGCTGCGGTCAGGGCTCTTTGACAAATCACGGGATTTTTCTGCTGGATCAGGTGATCTTGAATTTCTTGGAGAGGGTGATCGACTGCGATTGCTGTCACGTCGAGATCTATCTCTGGAACGAGATCGAATTGGGCTTCTGGATCTGGAACGACTCGGAGATCGTTTCTCTTCATACAAGCGAATTTTTCGACCACAAAGTTCAGTGTCATCAAGTTTGGATATGGCATTTTTCATGTCATCATATGAGGCAAAGTCCACCACACCTTCATTGCGAGACTTCTGGTTGGCCTCTGCATAAGTGACCTCACCACCTGCACCTCTCAGGTAATCTTTGAGATCTTGCCATGTGACACGAGAAGAAAGATTTTCAACAATAACCCGGTATTTTGTACGTGAAGGTGGGGCATATCTGCCTCCAAATGAGCGACCACCACCACCCCGGTCATCCCGTCCATATCGGTCACCATAACCACCCCTGTCGCGGCCTCCATAGCCACCTCTGTCTCGGCCACCATAACCCCCTCCATAGTTATCCCTTCGCCCACCTCCAAAACTACCACCTCCTCCTCCTCCACCTCTTCTTGGAGTACCCTTAGCATGTTCAACAGTCACCCGACTGCCAGCTAAAGTCTGATTGTTCATTTCATAGACAGCATCATCGGCATCACGGTGATCATCAAATTCTACAAAACCATATCCTTGCTTCAGGTTAACTTCTCTGATTTTTCCGAAACCGTCAAAGAAACGTTCTACATCTCCCTCAGTAGCACGGTTACTCAAACCACCCAGAAAAATTCTGCATCCAGACATGATGAGCTGGTAAAGAAAAGAACATAAAATAGTTAGTTCCAAATCCTGATCAACCATATCAAAAACATTTACTTTCATAGTAAATTACACCAGTACAATAAAACGATTTATTTCCACTGAAAAGCCATTTAGACTATCCATAGTTTCTCAGTCTTACCCATCAACCATTTAGTAAGAGACGACCTAATGGATATTGAATGGAGACAGAATGAGGACGACGGTTAGCCAAACATATTTCTTTATGAGGAAATTGTGTCGTGAGAGTTGTTTCTGAGAGGTTTGAGGGTAGGAGGGACCCCATAGGCACGGTAGCAGGCGAAACAAAAAAACCAAAGGCGGAACGGGAGGAAAAGAAAACCAAGGCCAGAGAGATGAGTACCAGTATGGGAATTAATATGGATACAGCATGGACAATGCCTAAAATACAATGTGATTTTATTTAGGAATGTTTAGTTTAGAACAACTTTTCTGTACAAAACTACATCAAACATCATGTGGTTGCTTCAACAAAGTTAATTGGAATGAGCATTATATAGCTTGGCATTTAGCAGAACAACGTGCAGTTGGGCATAGAAACATATAACTTAAATGTGTTAAATATCCGGCACACTCAAATTAATTAGTAATTTTGCAAATCACGTCATAAATTATTTATTCAATGATTTTTACAAACAAATTTAAATCGTGTGTTAAGTTTACAGTGATGGAAATAAAAACATAATATATACATTGCAAACAAGATACTAACCTCTGCTGCAACGAAGTTCCACAACTATCTTCTTCCACGCGAAGCTGCAAAGTGAAATGCAAATGGCGGTGGCGTGGCAAGCGGCTGTGCGAACGCTGATTGGCTCGCGGGCTGTTGGATGAGCGATCGGTATCGAACGTCAGCAAAATTAATTGCTTGCACACAACCGGAGGTTTTCCAGTTTTATGTTACTTATATATGTATGTACTAGTAGACAAGACTACATAGCAGAATCGTGGATAAATATTTATCTTACTGACGTCAGGAGTTTTGGGGGTAATTACGGGACATTACGCGATGTAGCTGTGGTGCAAGGATGGCGGCACGGTACGCAGCAAAAGGTACGGTACGCCCCCTGGAACCAGGTACGCACGACTTAATACGTACCATTTCCTATCCTTGGCAATGGATGGTAGTACGGTACATAGCACAAAGCATCAAAAGGTACGGTACGCTCTTCGCAACGAAGTCGCACAACTCAAAACGTGCCGTACTGTCATCTTGGCTGTGGTGTTACATTAGTATAACCTTTGTTACGTGTGTCACTAAACTCAGTTTTGTGGGACAAATTCATTTGGAACAAAGCGCCTCCTGAGATAAGTAGGCTATCTGCAGTTAACTGGAGTTCTCTTTCGCCAACAGTGTTGTTTCAGCTCAGGAGTTTTCAAGCATATCATTAAGTTGGCACTTGGTATCAACTATTACTGCAATAAGATTTACCCGATCCAAACACCATTAGCTTACGGGCAGTAGATTCCCATTTCGGCATACAGTACGTGATACTCATCANAAACATATAACTTAAATGTGTTAAATATCCGGAACACTCAAATTAATTAGTAATTTTGCAAATCACGTCATAAATTATTTCTTCAATGATTTTTTACAAACAAATTTAAATCGTGTGTTAAGTTTACAGTGATGGAAATAAAAACATAACATATACATTGCAAACAAGATTTCAGTACTAACCTCTGCTGCAACGAAGTTCCACAACTATCTTCTTCCACACGAAGCTGCAAAGTGAAATGCAAATGGCGGTGGCGTGGCAAGCGGCTGTGCGAACGCTGATTGGCTCGCGGGCTGTTGGATGAGCGATCGGTATCGAACGTTAGCAAAATTAATTGCTTGCAATCCACACAACCGGAGGTTTTCCAGTTTTATGTTACTTATATATGTATGTACTAGTAGACAAGACTACATAGCAGGATCATGGATAAATATTTGTCTTACAGACGTCAGGAGTTTTGGGGGTAATTACGGGACATTACGCGATGTAGCTGTGGTGCAAGGATGGCGGCACGGTACGCAGCAAACATCAGCAAAAGGTACGGTACGCCCCCTGCAACCAGGTACGCACGACTCAATACGTAACGTTTCCTATCCTTGACAATGGATGGTAGTACGGTACACAGCACAAAGCATCAAAAGTTACGGTACGCTCTTCGCAACGAAGTCACACAACTCAAAACGTACCGTACTGTCATCCTGGCCGTGGTGTTACATTAGTATAATATTTGTTACGTGTGTCACTAAACTCAGTTTTGTGGGACAAATTCATTTGGAACAAAGCGCCTCCTGAGATAAGTAGGCTATCTGCAGTTAACTGCATTTCTCTTTCGCCAACAGTGTTGTTTCAGCTCAGGAGTTTTCAAGCATATCATTAAGTTGGCACTTGGTATCAACTATTACTGCAATAAGATTTAGATTTACCCGATCCAAACGCCATTAGCTTACGGGCAGTAGATTCCCATTTCGGCATACAGTACGTGACACTCATCGGTCCTAGATCAACCGGGAGTCTTCAATTCGAATCTCATTAAAAATTGGCTTTGGTTGCAAATAATTCATTATTCGTAACTTCGAGCTAAGCTGTCAAAAAACAAAGACACAGCTATCAAAAACAGTTTGTATCAAATCCTTCAGGATTACCATTGGTATAGCTGAAGAGCTGATGACCAACACATCAAAACATGACCACACACGGAAAATTAAAAAACAACAAAGTTTCAATCACAATTTTATGTACACGACACACATTGTTTTTTGTGTTTCTTGCTTTATCTCAATCGCTCGGGGTTTCAGAGCGATGGTCGTTCCGTTGCGGCGATGGACTGCGACGCCGATCTCCGTCACGTGAGTAGCTTCGCCTACTACGTGATCCCGATCTGCTTCTACTCCTCGACGAACGCGAGCGTGATCGACGATAAGCGCGTGGACTTCGGCTTCTCGATCTCGAATACGATCTACTTCTTGATCTCGAGTCACGCGGATCCTCTTCGATCAGCTTGATTCGTCGACCATTGATTTCGGTGCCATCCAGCTTGTCGATAGCGCGTTTCATGTCGCCGTAGGTAGCGAAATCGACCACTCCTTCGTTGCGTCGATGTTTGTGCGCGTCCGCGTACGTGATTTCACCAGCCTGGCGAAGGTAATCCTTCAGGTCTTGCCAGCTAACGCGCGTGGATAGATTTTGCACGGTTACGCGGTATTTTGTGCGCAGCGGGGGGCCGTACTTCTCGATAGCGCGACCATGAAAGTAGCTCGGTCGCACTCTTCCAGTGCTGTCGCGAAACTCCCTGCGACCACCGTAGTGATCCCGTTCGCGGGGCCTGTCGAACTCGCGATTGCGGGGTACGCCGATAGCGTGCTCCACGGTCACCCTTTCGCCACATAGGTTTTGGTTGTTGAGCTCATAAACTGCGTCATCGGCATCTCGAGCATCGTCGAACTCGACGAAGCAGTACCCCGTCTTAATATTGATATCGTTGATTCTACCGAAGCCCCTAAAAAATCTTTCTACATCATATTCCACTGCGTTGCGGCTCAGACGACCCACGAAGACTCGACGACCAGACATGGTAGCAGATGAGCTATCAGCTTTTCAAACAACAATATGACTTACTAAAAACTGTGTTCAGAATGGTATCTGTGTTTGGAATTAAAAGACCAAACACATAGCTAGTTATATGAACCGCTAGGATCCTTTTTAGCAGACACCACAGAAAACTGAATAGTCACAGGAAACTAAAGTTTAGGAATTATAGGGCCATAGTCAACAACAAATTATAGGCAATACACATGTAATTTATAAGAATATTCCTAAATATACGAAAAACATTGTACTTGTGTGTGAGCAGCACTACTTTCTTGAATATTCATAGTTTATTAAGAACTGTCAATACGTCATTTTGGTCTAGTTCAGTGGTTCTCAACATTTTGTTCCTGGTGGCCCCTTTTGTGTGCTGGCAAAGTAGTGGCAGACCCCCCAAAAAATTTTTGTTAAGCATGGCCTGTGTTTCATGTTTCGTATGCGTTTTGCATGTGTCTGTCTAGTGTTGTTAGTGAAAGTGGAACTACCACCTCATCAACTGTCAAGCAATTAAATAAGAACAGTGTATCATATGCTACAATGCTGTGTTCTATGTTGCAATTTATCTCAGTTACATCAATGATGGTGTCGAGTCACAATGCGTTAATGTTTGCTGTTTGAAAAAGCTGTTTTTACGCCTATTGTAAAATGTGAAACTATTTTTCGAAAATCAGTATTTATAAATCCAATAGCATGCATATTCAGAAGTTGTGGTGCCCCCCAATCAGGTTAGTGAACGCCTAGTTGACAACCCCTGGCCTAGTTTGTTAGTTTTGGCCTTGTCATCTTCAGAATGCCATCAAAAAATTGTTTTTGCTGGCATTTTCTCAATATTTAATTAAAATAATTATATGAATTATTCTACAATACAAAATTGTGTTTCTATTTTAGTTGTTGACATTATTTGAATATTAAAAGAGGAAAAAAATATGTTTACAATTAATAATACAAAAACAATAATGTTAAAGGGTGATTAACAGAACTTTGTATTACCCAACAGTGTTAGTGTCAGAAACAAAAAACACTATATAGTTGCAACATTGGATTGCACTTGCCCCAAGAGACAGCAATTAGAACCTAATTTGTGAATTTAAACTTGATCACATATTTTACATTCAAATAGTCCCATTAAATTCACTACAAAATACATAAGTGATCAATTAAATATGATATTAGGCTACAATAGTCATATTTACTGGCAATCCAAAAAAGATTTCATCAGGAATCATCTTTCCCGAAGTTTTGTTGCCAAATCTTCTACCAGATACTCATCAGGGTATCTTGCCACTTGGGCTGTTTGGTGCATTTAAATACATTTTTAACCCTACTTTGCGCAACAACGCATCTACAATTTCACAGCGCTTATCTTGTTAATAAACGTCGAAAAGCAGATAGGACCCAAAGCAAACACTTGGAATTTGTGTTACCCGAATTTGAACCTGTGATATTGCAAGATTTCTATGACACATTGATAGGCCTCTGCTTTTTTAAATTAAATACTGTGTAATCAAAAGTTACGTAAGCAATAAAAAACTACTATTATAAGATCCGTACGTACAGATTGTTGCGCTTTGTTGGAAAGAAATCACATGCGGTTTTTACTGAGCGAAAATTGTTAATGTTTAAATCGCTCTAGCGATTCAGTCTGGCGGCCATTATTGTAACTTCTAGATCTCGAAGTTGACGCAGGAGTTCCGAAAACAGTGCGTTTTAAAGTTGTAGGTGGTCTGCCTGGTACTTTGCAGGTTACAGTCTTACCGATACCACATTGGACATGGAAACTTTGAAAATACTACAGGAAAGATAAATAATGCGAATAAAACACGGAAAAAGGCAAAATACAACATAGAAAACCATCATGATAGGTTGGAACGAATGAATAAGTTCGATACTAATTTACGGAATGGTCGGAACGGAATGAGACGGCCGGAAAGGAGTGAGGCATTCAGAACGTAATGGACGAGACTGTCTCAACGGAATAAAACTATTGAGTAAGGCTGTCGGAACGGAATGGATCTGTTGGGACGGAATGAGACTGTCGGACTGGACTAATGCCGTCGGACTGTAGGAAGGGGTCTCTCGAGGTCATATAAAAACAAGACAAGCAAACAAACAACTGGCCAGTCAGTTAGAAACATATAATAAACAGCAATGGTTCCGACAGCCTCATTCCATTCCGTTCCAACAGGCTCACTCCATTCCGACAGTCTCATTCATTACGTTTCAGTAGTCTCATTCCGTTCCGACCATTCCATAAATTAGTATCGATCTTATTCATTCGTTCCAACCATTCTGCCCCTGCCGTAAATTAGTGTCCATTCCGTTCATCATTCTGTAAATTGGTGTTACCCCCAAGTATTCAAACAAGCGCTTGCTGTTACTTGTTCGTGGTAAAAAGCCGACTGAACTGACTGGCCCGACTAAGGCAACAGTACTTCCACAAATATTTTCATACTGACTGGGCTGACTTATCAGTAATAAAAATCCTGAATTGCGATTATTAAGCGTAGAATAACCAACTGGTATGTACAGTTCAATTAGTTCTTTGTTTGTGTTACAAATGCATAGTGTTACACTGTTTGCTAAGATTATACAACTTGCAAAGACAATTAATCGTTTATTGTTAACATGCTTTGTAACATAATGTTTTTCAAAAGATATAAAATTCAACTTTAGTTACAGTGAACCCTTAAGTCAACATAGGGTTGAAAGGATTTGTTTTTCAAAACATTGATTCACTGCTAACTCAAACATGAGTTTTGTGCGAATAGCAGAAGATGAACATGATGAGGAACCAATCGAAATTCCTGTTGAGAATGATGGGACACTTTTTCTTTCATCAATTTGTGGTAAGTTTTAAAGTTTAAATAAATCCAAATACCAGTTTTGTTGGCTTGATCTGATTACATAGTATTCTATTATTGATCGCAGCTCAATTTCCTGGGGCATGTGGCTTAAAATACAGAAACCCAGAAACCCAAACCATGAGAGGAGTGAAGGTTGTTGATGGAATTCTTTACCCTCCAGATGTCGAACAATTTTGGAAAAACTTTTTGTATATCACGGTTTACCCTAAGGGTCAGTGTGAAATGTCTATAATTTTTTGTGTTTAAAAACCACCATTTTTGCACATTAAAACTGAATATTTTTCCCATATTTTTATTTGCAGACAATAAGCGTAAAATGGAAGAGGACCAGGACAGTCAAAGCATTCGTAGCAAGAGGCCAGCCCAAAAGTGCTCAGACCTTATAGTTCTTGGCCTGCCATGGAAAGTCACAGAAAAAGATTTAGAAGATTACTTCACACCATTTGGGGAACTTGTCATGACTTTGGTAAGTGTTGTTTGATTTAGATTGGTTGAACTAATAAAAAAGTGGCAAAAAGCATGCAGTTTGCCACCTATTTGCATGTTTATGTGAATTTCATCCTGGAATGTTTTTGAAACTGGGCACATGTGTTGTTTTTTGTGGGTTAACTGTGCTAAGCTCCATCAACTTTATTACATGCAGATCATTGAGACCAATATTATTGCTTTGCTGGTTTACTTCATCAGGGTTAACAATATGCAAATGTATTGATTTGATTGTCACAAACTCTTCAAAAATATGTATATTTGACATGTGTATGCCGTTGTATCTACAGTTTAGTCCGTTTGTTGTGTTAATGATGCAAATATATGAAAAACAATGACTGAATTGTACCCACCTAAATGTGTGATATACAGCAAAATCGTGTTGTTGTCAGCAGTTTGAGTGCTGACAAAAAGAATAATTGATCTGTTTGTCAATCATTTTGCTACTTATGGTTTGAGAAAATGTGGACTGTTATACTTAACTAATTGTTTTGGAAGCTCTGTCATAACTGAAATTTGTGCCAGCAAATATTGTGTGAATGTGGGGTATTACATATTGTACAAAGAGTATGATAATGACTTTGGTGGAATGGAGTTATCTGATGATACAGTGCGTTTTGATGCTTGGCAACCACAAAAGTGTTAGGACGATTGCTATAAAACCAAGATGTGTGCCTGTTTAACCAAATCTGCTCCATCTATTGGTATGTATCATCTCATTCATGTGTGTAAAGTCTGCTTTATGTACTAAGTACAAAGTAATTATTATAACATTAAAAAAATATTTTTCTGTGCACCTTTTGGTGTCACTATATGTGGGATGGTTAGACAATGTGTGTATTTCCATATGGGTTATATATTTTATATTGGATCCCGAAATTAAAAAGAGGAGTTCATGCATAAGACAGACCTAAGATATTTATTTATTTTTTCAGGGGAGATTCTTGAAGTGAAATCCAAGCTACCATCGGTATTTGAAACGGCACTCTACTACAACCCAGCTTTTTTTCTTTTTCA
This sequence comes from Phallusia fumigata, assembly GCA_008931825.1. NCBI lineage: Eukaryota > Metazoa > Chordata > Ascidiacea > Phlebobranchia > Ascidiidae > Phallusia > Phallusia fumigata. The sequence goes on along the minus strand of QXVZ01017689.1, from coordinate 37,937 downwards.
AAACTCTTCTGTACCTTTGCCTTTGTGATGACTTTTTTGTGTTTCACTGTACTGATTGCTGTAACAGTGACCCTTGCTATAGTATTTGTTTCATGCAAACGTGATTTATTTTTTCACACAGGATATTTATTTAACTTACTTTGAAAATGTGTTTGCAGATAAAAAGAGACACAGCGGGCAAGTCCAAAGGCTATGGCTTTATTCGCTTTGCTAATTATGAGGCTCAAGAAACGGTTATTAACCAGCGACACCAGTTGGATGGTAGATGGTGTGATGTTAAGATACCACATTCCAAGGTTGGTGGTAGTGATGTATAATTTTCTGTTAAATGAGACACCTGTGGTTAGTACAACTAGTTTTTTTTAGGTGCAAAGCAGTGGTCAAACAAGTAGCAAAGTGTTTGTTGGAAGAATCACAGAATCCATGACCAAGGATGATTTGAAAAACTACTNGCTCTGTCATAACTGAAATTTGTGCCAGCAAATATTGTGTGAATGTGGGGTATTACATATTGTACAAAGAGTATGATAATGACTTTGGTGGAATGGAGTTATCTGATGATACAGTGCGTTTTGATGCTTGGCAACCACAAAAGTGTTAGGACGATTGCTATAAAACCAAGATGTGTGCCTGTTTAACCAAATCTGCTCCATCTATTGGTATGTATCATCTCATTCATGTGTGTAAAGTCTGCTTTATGTACTAAGTACAAAGTAATTATTATAACATTAAAAAAATATTTTTCTGTGCACCTTTTGGTGTCACTATATGTGGGATGGTTAGACAATGTGTGTATTTCCATATGGGTTATATATTTTATATTGGATCCCGAAATTAAAAAGAGGAGTTCATGCATAAGACAGACCTAAGATATTTATTTATTTTTTCAGGGGAGATTCTTGAAGTGAAATCCAAGCTACCATCGGTATTTGAAACGGCACTCTACTACAACCCAGCTTTTTTTCTTTTTCAAAACTCTTCTGTACCTTTGCCTTTGTGATGACTTATTTGTGTTTCACTGTACTGATTGCTGTAACAGTGACCCTTGCTATAGTATTTGTTTCATGCAAACGTAATTTATTTTTTCACACAGGACATTTATTTAACTTACTTTGAAAATGTGTTTGCAGATAAAAAGAGACACAGCGGGCAAGTCCAAAGGCTATGGCTTTATTCGCTTTGCCAATTATGAGGCTCAAGAAACAGTTATTAACCAGCGACACCAGTTGGATGGTAGATGGTGTGATGTTAAGATACCACATTCCAAGGTTGGTGGTAGTGATGAACTGTGTAATTTTCTGTTAAATGAGGCACCTGTGGTTAGTACAACTAGTTTTTTTCAGGTACAAAGCAGTGGTCAAACAAGTAGCAAAGTGTTTGTTGGAAGAATCACAGAATCCATGACCAAGGATGATTTGAAAAACTACTTCGAGCACTTTGGTGAAGTCGACGATGTTTACATTCCCACACCGTTTCGTGCTTTTGCATTTGTGACATTCAGAGACAGTGGTAATGAACGGTTAAGACCACTACCAAAAATTTGTTTCATAAAACGTTGATCTTTTAGTAGGTATTAGTTCTACAAACTATTAAAGTACTAACCAAGCAGGATGCCTTAATTTGATACTTCCTTCGTTGAAGTTTTTCTCGTTAAAAGCATGATGAATGTTTAATAACCAGTAGTTATTGTATCCACAGCCGTTGCTGCGCGGCTAATCGGTGAAGACCAAGTGATCAATGGCGTGAGCGTTTACATCAACACAGCGGATCCCAAAGGTACCAAGGAGCAGAGCAAACCCAATACAGAAAGCATGTCGTATCCATACCAGTCCGGTACTAACAGGCCGAACCAGAGTGGGAGGTATTACGGCGCAGCACCAAACAACCAAGGGCAATATTCGGGAGATATGCAGCCAAACATGTCGTACAATCCTACTGCGGGAATGGGCGTTGCCAGTGGACAGGGAAATTTTAGTGGCGGATTCAACATGATGAATCCCGCGGTGTTGGCAGCTGCCCTCGGTTCGTGGAACTCTATGCTTAACGGCATGTTTGGTGAACAAATGGCCCAGAACATGAACAAGCGTCCTGGGGCGTCAGGAAGCAGACCAGGCTGGCCTGCCGATGTTAAAGACTCGCCACCGTGGAATAATAAAGGCGATACGAAGTGGTCATAAGACTTCAAAAGATGCTGCGGCACTTTTTGGTTTGCGTCATTGTGCATAGCGTTGTACAGCGACTTTGTTTTGAAAATTGTGAGCACTATATAAATAAATTAGTGTCTACAAGCCATGTCAAATTTATAATAATGTTTTTTTTTGTTTAGCATAGACACATAAGGCATAAATCTGTCACCTTCAGGTAAAAACGGATCCACTTTATTAATAACAAGCTCTGGTAAAAGATAACCTAAAGTTTGTGAGATTGTACCAGTGTAACTACAGTTTGAAACAGAGTTTTTATCCCTGTAGGTTTAAACCCAATAGTTAAATCTGTATTTTCGTAATCCGTGATGTTATCTAATTTCTAAATGCACAGCCGGTGCGGTGGTGACAGTGATCCCTATAAACCCAAACCATGTCATATCCGTGTGTTTATACCAGAGATCAGTGGATGGTGACTTCAAACGACATTGAAATCAATCCCAATTCCCAAAGCTGAGTTAAGTTGCGTTGTGCATTGATGCGTGCGATGCATTTTCACGTGTGGAGTGTAGACATGAACTGAAGCCTAATTTCGCCAATTAATTGTTTGGGTCGAGTTTGCCTTTGCCAGTGTTGGCCGGAAATAATAAGTTGTAATGCTAACTCTTTGAGAAATGAATGAACCCAAAGAAATAAAACCTTGGAAAGAGACTGCTAAGAAATTCTGTGCGAGATGCATTCTTCGCCACATGTGTTTTGACTGGGAGTGGGTGCTGAAGGATGAAACAGAAATAACCGCGCATTTAAAAGAGACGTTTCCAGAGTTTGCTCAGTCTGTTGTGACAGATACTGACATTAGTGATGATGAAAGTTCCCAATCTGAAAGCCAAAGCAGTTGCCAATGTTGTTTGGGAATTTTGCGAAAAGATTTTTTGAAGTGCTGTCTGAAAAGTATTAATGATTCTCTATCAAAAAACTGCTATCAGTTTAAAACATACCAACCCCAATACTTTTTGCCTGTGCAACTACAAGTTTTTGGACTGTACAGCATGAAATATTTTGAGAAAGAGTATTCAGGAATTATAAAAAGACGCAATTCACCAGATGTCAAAGAAGTTTTCAAGGTAAATTTCCTTGCACTATCATTCCATTTTCAATGATACTTCACAACTAATTTTAAATTTGGCAATATTAACTGTTTAAATATTATTTATAGCATAAACAATCTAATGAGAGTCAAATCTGTGACAGGTCTTTGTATGCTTATGTCTTCAAGGCACTCATGGATCCAATCTTGACAGAAGGAATAAATGAGAAGCGTGACCTGAATGGTCCGTTGGAAATTTCTTTGCATTTGAAGCATATATCCACTGAAACAAACTTTCTTTCATATGTTTCATCAAAATTTAACGAAAAAAAAACATTTAATAGGTGCAGTATATTCCCTGCATTGTTTGTTGTTGTTTTGGAGCAAAGTAAATTTGTGAATTTAAAATGAGTATATTTAATCCAAAATGCTGTATCGTAAATACTGTTTTATCAGGAAACGACAAAAAACTGATGAGCCAGCATTTACTTTGGCTCGAATTCGGTCTGCTATGTCAAACTTAAAGGATTCTGAGTTGGAGGAACTGTGCTCAGTCGACATGGAACCTTCAGTTGTTGGCAATGTACAGTTGTTTCACACTGCAGTTTATGTTGGGGGCAGGTTAGTTGCTTGTTTTGTTTTAATAAATAACAAATCAATATGACCTATGCTTTTAGATTACTTTTAAAATAAATTAAAATTTTGTAATACACAAAAAATACAAAAAGATTTTTCACAGATATAACAAGTACAGCCGTGAGTTGCCCCAGACACCGTGGCTTGTTGAGGGAGAAAGAAAACTGCTGTCATCTGTTCAAGTAAAGCACAGAAATTTTCAAATTCACCTATGGATGAGACTGAAATGTGAATTTACATTTCTTTTAGGAATATATTGCTACACCAATCCAACAGGCATTTGGTGCTGATGGTTACAACTTTTCCTCATCTGGTAGAGAGGATGTAGATGTGAGGATGTTGGGCAATGGCCGACCCTTTCTTTTAGAACTAATCAATGCAAAGCAGTCTGAAATGGATGACAAGCAGATGGAAGAAATAATCAAAAAAATAAATGGACAAAATGATGATGTGTCTGTCCATTCCTTGCAGGTTTGCGCATGCGTTGACAATGTGTTACAGTGTGGTATCTGTGTGTACACCTTGCCTGAACTACTAGGCTATATGTTATGCAAGTTAGTTATCAATTATGGTGTATTTGACATTTGGATTTACTGCAGGTTGTGAGCAAGTCCGATTGCAAAAGACTTAAAGAAGGTGAAGAAGAAAAAACAAAGTCATATAGCGCTCTGTGCTGTTTTATTGACACACCAACACCAGACAGCCTTTCTAAACTGAACGATCTATCGAAGATCGTCAACCTGGAACTTAAACAGAAAACACCTATAAGAGTACTCCATAGGCGGCCGCTTGCCACTAGATCGCGCTATGTTCATGCCATGGCAGCTGAGCTGAATTCGAAGGATAACAGACTTTTTAAACTGGATCTCTCCACCCAGGCGGGAACGTACGTAAAGGAATTTGTGCACGGCGATTTTGGTCGCACCAAGCCAAGCTTGGGTGATCTTTTGTCGGCCGAAGTGGACATTATCGACCTTGACGTGGAGTCTGTAAACTTACAGTGGCCGCCGACTTGAATTTATTGTAAAGGGTATAGCGTACACAAGTTAGTCCGCGTACAGCTGACTGGTTTTTAAGAGCTGTTTGTTGGAAAAAAGGTTGACCTAGTACCAAAAAAACTGTTTGTAAATAAAAAAAGCCATACTATTTGTGATTCAGTTACTGCTGTATGAATTCTGCGTTCTGCCTCAGGTCTAAATCATGCTAGTACGACTTCGTTGCAGCCAATGTGGGTAAAATAACGAGGACAGCAACCAAGCGCTATCTTTTGGCTCTTTTAACACGTCTTGGGCGAAAGAAGTTTCCATTTACATCCAATGACTCTTGCTGGGTTAGTTAGTTTGTTTATTCGGATCGTTACAAAGGTGATGCAAATTTCGAGAGGTATCAGCGTGACATTGTGCCTGTGGGAAGTATAGTAACAAGAGAAAATGCAATTTCGCGACTTGTCCATTTGTAAGCGTCATACCTATTGAAGCGTGTCCACGAATGGTGTGTGCGCCGGTATAATTTGGAGATATGAACAGTAGCACCATATTGTTTGCTGGCTTTCACGACTGTTTACTCTTTTTAGAATTCAGCGGTGTAGGCTGCAGAGAAATTTTTAGCCAATGCAACACTGTTGTACTATGTTAGTTTAATATTGGGTATTGATGAAACCATGGGCGGTGTACGAAAACGCATTCCAAATAGCCGCTCCGGCGGATCGCATCTTTTGCTTACTAGCAAGACTGTGAATCCACCGAAAAAAAAGTTTAAGTTGGAAGCAAGGCATGTTGTTTTCTTGGTGCTGGGATTGGGTAAGTAATTTAGTGATTTTTAACAAAAATGAATAACTTTCGTGAGACTTAACCCTGTGTGAACAATGAAACTATTTCTGCACTAAAATGAAAGGTAATGGCAATGTCATTGTGGCAGTTGATATGCGATGGTTTTGCAGGTGTTGGGTTTGGAGTTATGTCAATCATAAATTCAATATGGATGTCCTCTCGAGTGTACACACCATTTGAAAAACATGCAGATGACACGGTTCAATATGATATGACAAAGTTCTGGGGCACATACCGTCCACAAGTGAGACATATTTTAGTATATTTTTTTTGCTTTTACTGCCAACATGGCAGTTGAGGAACTGGGGAAAAAGTAAATGTCCAATACCATATCCTAAATAACCTTATCTATTGACTATCAGTTGACTTGATGTCTAATCATTCTACTTATTGCATTTGTAGGTGTATATGGGCATGAAAACCAAATTCCCCCAGTCCATGGTGACTGGACTAATGTGGTTGCAACAATATGAAAATTACCGTAATGATCTACCTTTGAGGCACACATGCGAACAAGGTAGGAAAGACACACAAAAATCACATGTTAACAATTTTGATTACACGAGTCAAAGCAAAAATCACTCAGTTTGCAAGTGTGATAAAAGCATCTGAATTTAACTATTTTTTCACCAGAGGCATGCCTTTTGCCATGACATTTTTGTGATTTATTATGTTACTCATAAATCAGTAGTACTAGTATGAGCCGTTTCAGGAGATAAACTGTTGCGATATGGATGGCTAGNTGCATTTGTAGGTGTATATGGGCATGAAAACCAAATTCCCCCAGTCCATGGTGACTGGACTAATGTGGTTGCAACAATATGAAAATTACCGTAATGATCTACCTTTGAGGCACACATGCGAACAAGGTAGGAAAGACACACAGAAATCACATGGTAACAATTTTGATTACACGAGTCAAAGCAAAAATCACTCAGTTTGCAAGTGTGATAAAAGCATCTAAATTTACCCAATTTTTTCACCAGAGGCCTTTTACATGACAATTTTTTGATTTAATATGTCACTCATAAATATGTATTACCAGTATGAGCCGTTTCTGTTTTTGTATTTGTCAGGAGATAAACTGTTGCGATATGGATGGCTAGCACATGATGGCTCTAAATTTGGAATACAAGACATTGTGGAGAGAGATTTTGTTTTGAGAACAGAGTTTGTTAAACGTAGTGGTGGTGACCATGGTGGTGATTGGACATGGAGGATAACTGCAAGATCTCAGGTAAACCATCTAAAATTTAAAACATCTAGAAATAAGTATATCAGTTGTTTGTGGGTCACCTCCCTGAAGGGGACGCTTATTGATTTTACTCTTTGTTTCTCTCCCCTGTTGCTCGACTATGCATTTTTCACCTGTGGTGGATTTAATTGTAACTTTCACAGTTGGTAGGTATGGTCACAGAGTCATGCCTCTGTTGCATTTGCCCCCAGTGGTTACCCTGTTAGCCCTAATGATAGTTTAGTGTGGATTACATGCACAATTGATGCCTTACTATACCAAGCAATAAACATGTGTAATTGCAATGGTGAAAACCACCTTTGTTATCCACTGCTAATAATAAAAAACACTTAATATTATTGAATAAAACTGTTTTCTAGAATGAGGCAAGTCCTATTGCATTAAGTTTGTTCTTTTATGCTGCAACTGATGGCCAAGGCTCAATTTCTTCTGTGGTGAACGAAGGCAAACATGGAAAACAACTGACAGAAATTCATGGTAAATAACTTTTGAGTGGCGATATTTGTGGCATTGCAGAAAATTACATCACAGAATGTTGATTGATGCCAAAAAGGTGAATTTTATGTTACTTTACAGGTGAAACTAAGGAACTTGGAAAGTTTGTTATTAGGTTTCCAAATGAACTAAGTGGAAAGCAAGGTCTTTATCACACTGTCACTGCCAAGTCAGAGGGCTTGCACAAGATAAAAGACACTGCTCTAAGGAAGATGCAGGCAACTAAGACAAAGAAATTGAATAAGGAAAAGCTGTTTTACTTCCTAGGTGATACTCCGAACAAAAGTGATCCACCCAATACTAAAAGTGATGTTATTTTTTATCAGGTAAATACTTTGTTTGTGGTTTGAATAACTTCCTGGTACAAATTTTGCACTTGTATTATTTAGGTTACTTTTGAGCTTCCATTCGAAATTGAAATTGTCTTTGAAAGCAACAGCTTTCAAAATCGCGGGGCCATGTTGACAGGACCAAAATTTACCAATATGTTAGCATCACTAAAGGACAAGTTTGACAAAAAGTTTGAAAAAACGTAAGAATGTGAAAATGTTTTTTACAGATACTATTTTTTTGTAAATGTGTAATATATTTTTAGCAAGAGCTAGTTTTTTGCATTTAAACTACGCTGAAATAAATAATATTGTTCTTTGTTTCTAGGTTTCCACTAAAAGATAAGGGTTACAGTGCAGAAGAAATACAGTTTGCCAAGGCTGCACTCAGCAACATGCTTGGTGGGATTGGCCACTTTTATGGTCATTCTCTAGTTCAGTCTGAGTACCAAAAGAACCCAGTGAAATACTGGGATGCCAATTTGTTGACCGCAGTGCCATCAAGATCTTTCTTTCCTAGGGGATTTTTATGGGATGAAGGTAAGACATTGGCATTTAAAGAAATTAGAAGTTTTACACAAATACAACTCATTCCATTAGCACATGACCTATCCCTGGGTTTCTAAAACATTTTCAATGCAACACCTTTGGAAAAGTTGGTTGGATATTTGTCGCATCAGTAACAAGAATTTAAAAGATGCTTATAATCAAAATTGCATTTATTGATATAAAAATAGTTTAGCAATGGTCGGAACTATTGTGCGACGCCCTTGGAAAATTAAAACGACGCCCAGTTTGAGAACCATTGGATTGGTTTGATGCCACTGACTGATGTTGTTTCCAGGTTTTCATCAGCTATTAGTAAGCAAATGGGATCGTTCGTTGAGTGAGGAGATTATCCAGAGTTGGCTGGGAACAGTCAACATTGAGGGTTGGATCCCAAGAGAACAAATTCTCGGAGATGAAGCACGCAGCAAGGTGTTGTACCAACAAATTATATTTTTCCAAATAAACAACTTTTTCTGCCAGATTTCAGTTAAACTATAAGGCAAGTTGTGGCTGTTATGTTCGTTGCAATTACAGTGAAATAAGTTCGTTTTACTTATTTCAATTGATCACGTTATTGGGCGCAGAAGCGAAATTTTATATTATGTAACAAAAAGTTGCAGGTTGCATAAAATAGGCGTTTTTTTTCATCTGTCAGAGTTTTTTGCAACGCGATTTTACGTGTGGCGTGGAGGCAGATAATACATGCTGAATATGGATTTTCTTAAGTAAGGGGTCGGAAACCTTCAGCAGTAACAGATCCATTTTGGCCCCTTTTTTACCTAATGAACCACTCCACGAAGCCATAAAGCCCACCTGATCACTAATTAAAATTTACAGAACTTACGTTTATGCCATTCACATTTTTGTGTCTTTGGGCCACGTTGAACAGATAGAGGCGATTGTATTACGTATTTGCAACTATCGGGATGTTCGCCAATAAATGAAATCGCTTTTTCCCAGGTTCCGTCGGAATTCGTTGTTCAGCGTAACACCAACGCTAATCCACCGACTCTGTTTCTTGCCATTGAGTCTATAATCGAAGCCTTCAACGCGGACACGATTACTGACAGAGATCGGGAATTTCTCAAGAAGATTTATCCACGACTCAAGGTTAAGGGCATCTCCATTAAAAAATTATAGTCCTATATATCTGACAGATCTGTACCTGGACAGGCATTAAATCCTCCCTAAATTATCTTAGCTTATTGCTACGATGTTCGTAACTTTGTTCTAACTTCCACTCGTACTGTGTTTGAACGTATTCGGGTTTAACCTGACCAGTCGTTCTTTGGACTCTAGAAAAACCTAAAAATTCGTAACTGACTGTTGCTTCAGTTGGGAAGTTTTGAAGTATTCTAACGGATAGCCCTCAAACACAAATAAGCCATTTTCATTTTCGCGCAGGCTTGGTACAACTGGTTCAACACGACCCAAGCGGGTAAGGAGCCCTTTACGTACAGATGGAGGGGCAGAAACGCCAACACCGACACCGAACTTAATCCAAAAACCCTCACATCGGGTTTGGACGATTATCCAAGAGCCTCGCATCCATCCGATGACGAAAGACACGTAGATTTACGATGTTGGATGGCGTTCGCATCCGAGACGATGGCTAAAATTGCGGTTGTTGTTCACCCAGGTTTGGATGCCTACCTAAAATAGTTTGAAAGCTCTTAGTTCTCAAACTAGATCTGTACAACTTAGGGCCCGCGACCACAAAAGCTTTTTTTACATTTCACTAAAAAAGGTATGTAACCGTGAGTTCGACACATGGTGTAATAAAAGAAAACGGCGTATTATTTCTATTTCAAATACGTGCGTTGGTGTCACTTCTCATTACTGCTGCACTAATGTATAAAACATTCGTTATTATTCGGCGCTTCGATAGTCACATTATATGAACTGTTTCCTCTGTTGTGGCCCTTGTGCTGTTTTCGGTTGTACCAGCCTGGTGTTATTTCCATGCAGAAATTCCAGCCGAAGCNATTCGGCGCTTCGATAGTCACATTATATGAACTGTTTCCTCTGTTGTGGCCCTTGTGCTGTTTTCGGTTGTACCAGCCTGGTGTTATTTCCATGCAGAAATTCCAGCCGAAGCTGAGAAATACGCGTCAACACATCGCTTGTTGTCCGACAACGAACTGCTGAAGAAGCTGCATTGGTCATCTGACATGGGACTTTTCTCGGACTACGGGAATCACACTGATCGCGTCCACCTCGTCCGTCGAACCTTCCAGAACCCCCAGCCGGCCCAGCCACCCACCACTCGTACCGTGCGAGTGGAAAAGCAGACGCCGAACTTGCAATTTGTTAATTCGTTCGGTTACGTTAGCCTCTTCCCATTTCTTCTGCAGGTGATACATTATTCAATTGATTTTAAAAGACAGTCCAAAGTGGGTGTTATAAATTTAAAAAAATAGTTCATACGTCGCCGTGGTCATCAGAATAACGTTTTGGACTTGGTTTTTAAAACTGGGAAGGCTTTATGAGGTTAAATTACCTTGGCCCATATAGGTTGTCCTGTACATTACTTTCTTTCCACAAGTCTCATCGGCCACATTTATCAACTTAAAGGTCCAAGCACACTAAAATTCCTTGGTTTATTAAAAAAATGCGTTTAAGGTTTTGGCTCTAATGAACTCCTGTGTTCGAAGATTTAAACCTAACATATTCAATTCTAGCATGTTTACAGACAAATGTGTTTAGGATAATGCCCATTTTTCTGTTATAAACACGGCTGGTTGTCGGCCACTGACACAAATCTTTCTATCACAGATCCTTGAGCCAGATTCGCAACAGCTTAACCAGATCCTGCAGGACATGAGAGGTGACGACAACCTTCTCTGGACAAACTACGGTTTGCGGTCGCTTTCAAAACGCGACTCTATGTATATGAAACGCAACACCGAGCACGACCCACCCTACTGGAGGGGTCAAATCTGGATCAACATTAACTTCCTTGCAGTTCGTGCCCNCTGTTATAAACACGGCTGGTTGTCGGCCACTGTCACAAGGCTTTCTATCACAGATCCTTGAGCCCGATTCGCAACAGCTTAACCAGATCCTGCAGGACATGCGAGGTGACGACAACCTGCTCTGGACAAACTACGGTTTGCGGTCGCTTTCAAAACGCGACTCCATGTATATGAAGCGCAATACCGAGCACGACCCACCCTACTGGAGGGGTCAAATCTGGATCAACATCAACTTCCTTGCAGTTCGTGCCCTTAAACACTATTCCACAGTCGAAGGGCCGTACGCTGGCAGGGCAAGAGAGCTTTACGAAGCCCTGCGCAAAAATCTGGTGCGAAACTTGTTCGAACAATATTCTAAGACCGGCTACCTGTGGGAAAACTACAACGACATCAACGGCAAGGGTCAGGGGTCACACCCGTTCACGGGCTGGTCTGCCCTGGTGGTTTTAATCATGTCTGAACAATATTGAAGCGTACATTCCCGAACGACCCCGAGTTGAGTAAACGTGTTGCGATTGGAAAAGCAGTTTTCCGATATTACTACGTGGTACTATAGGCCTGGTGATGCAAAGGAGCTCCTTTGATGCGTAGATTCGCACAATGTTATTCCAAATAATGTTTGAAGATCGACTGAGCTAAGAATGTATCAACCTATTACGGACTAAAAGTATAAATAGCAACATCGTTGAAATATAAAACAATTGTTGCTCACTTTACAAGTACATTACTTTACGACGGATTTCATACGCATTAGTTCAAGTGTGCCATACGCCTTTTGGTGTTGTTAAATCAATTGACACTGCTGTTATATGATACTCGGTGCAATAAACCAATGAGGCCAAGTTGCATACAAAGCTTTTATTTGTAGCATTAATTGGCGTTTTTGTCAGGGTGAAAAATACATGGATACTTGTAAACGTTAGATGTGAATCGGCCGTGGCCCAGAAGACGCCTGCGTTAGTGTGAATCATGCTGTAATTTGATTAAAATTCATTAGGGTGCCACGCGATGCAAACTGTTTAAGTTAGTTTAAAGAAAAAGGGTCTGAATTGAAGGGCTTGGCAAAAGTGACTGCTGTTAGCCGGAAATGACGCCCTTCGTCACGCTTTTGGATGCTGGCGACAACAAAACAACACTTGCCTGTCAAAACAGGTTGTTGTTTGTCGCTAAATTCTGATTTGTTGTATGATGATTGATTTTTTAAGTAAACCATGCTGCAGTTACCCGTTTCAGGTTTGAAAAGTGGCTGTCCATGGTTGGTGGTTGTGGCCTTTTTCTTGTTGTAGGTCGGAGTGAGTGAACGCATCGTTAGCTTTTTCCGAACGCAAAGTGCATGAAAATTGCTGCAGCAACGCGCTAGGGAAAAAAGCAGCAAGTTACTGGCACATTAAAACATTGTGTGCCGCCGCACACAAAAAAACTTGGTAGCTCAACAAGTCTCAAAAGCAAAATGTATTCGGATGCCAAAGTAAAGCAACGTCAAGCTAAAAAAGGAAATTTTGTATCCAGGAATACCTACTGGTAAGTGATTGCAAAAAAATAGATTGTCAAACAGTGTTGCCACATTTATACGCTTAACAGACTAATGAAGCTTCGAAAAAAACTAAAAAGTGCAGTTACATTGCCTCTTGTCATTCAAGTTGGCATTAAAATATCTACATCTGTTCATTGTAATGTATTTTTGGTTGGTGCATGTTGATGTGTTTTGTGTTGGTATTTGTAGGTGGCTGAATGACTTATTTCGCGAAGGAAGCAAGAAAGATCTCGAAGAGCATGACCTTTACGGATTGAACGAAAATAACATGTCATCGAACATATGTGACACGCTTGAACGGTTCGTGGTAATATTGCTTGCAATCGTCAGACAGAATCCCAGCACAAAATTCAACCGTGGTCAGCAGTTTCAATGTTTTGACAACAAATCTCATCTTCAAATTGTTTGTTTTGTTTAAGAAGGCGTGTCAAAAATCTTTACCAATGTAATTTAAACTGCTGAATAAACAAAACAATTATGTTGATGCAGAAATTGGAACGCAGAAATCAAAAGAAGCCAAATTAAAGGCATCAGACCAAGACTTGCCCGGGCTGTTTGGAAAACTTATGCATTGCGATGGAGCGCAATCGGCTTTATGGCCATTTTTAAGGTAAATGCGTAATTATTAGCTCCATACGTTTGACTCGAGTTTCAAATTACCTGCTACATTACAGGATATGGTTCCGTTGGTGATTCCCTTCCTTTTGAGCCGTCTTCTGCTTTATTTTGAGGGCATCACCCCGATAAGCGAAGCATATCTGTGCGCCGCTGGTATCACTGTGGCTTCTGTAGTTTTTATTTTCCTGCATCACGTTTACTTCTTGTCATGCGAGAAGATTGGTTGGCACATCAGAGCTGCAACTTGTGCCCTCATGTACAAAAAGGTAACGATCGTGCACTTCTTGGGACAGGTTTATGACAAATTGACATGATTTGGTAATAATAGACAAAATCTGGAAAAAAATATGCCTCAAATTCTCTTAGGAGCAGAGTTGCGTTACCTCCGCAGTGCTTGACGTTAACTTTTTAGTCAAGGTAAATACAGAAAGTCGTCAACATCCTACCACATTGTCTTTTAGACAATCCGCCTTAGTCAGAAATCTATAGCCAGCACAACTACAGGACAAATTGTCAACCTTGGCGCGACTGATGTCATACGGTTTGATCAGGTACAGACTATGGTCATTGATTATTCTAACCTATTTCGATAACAATAGCCTACATGCTCCAGCTTCCACCATTTCTGCATTATCTTTGGCTGGGTCCTCTGCAAATGGGTGTGGCCGTCGCGTTTCTGTGGACTTTCATTGGAGCCGCTTCACTTGTGTCGTTGGGAATCGTGGCTTTAACGATATTCATCCAGATCTTTTTCGGTCGGTTAAACGGAAGATATCGGTAAGTTTATCATCATACAAGAAAAGCTTGGACTTAACCTCTCATTCGCGTGTTTAAAGGTCCAAGACAGCGCTGCGCACTGACAAAAGGATACGACTGATGAACGATCTTGTGTCAGCCATGCGAGTTGTGAAGATGTTTGCGTGGGAGCAACCGTATGAAAAGCTGATTTTAAATATTCGAAGGTGAAAACATGATAATCAAAAAAAGTTTAATTTAAATTGACTTGTTTATCGGCAACCTTTCGTTAAAGCGACGAAATCAAGAAAATATTGAAGACGTCGTACCTACGAGCTTACAACATTGCGACGACGTACATATTCTCCCGCCTAATGATTTTCCTCACGATTGTGGTCTACGTGTACCTTGGCGGGCAGTTGTCTTCTCCCAAGGTAAAATATATCGTAGTCCGAAACATCCATTTGAAGGTTTTGCATCGTGCCAAATTGATACATAAGCGAAAATTCATCAACAGGTGTTTGTCGTCGTGGCTTGGAGTAACGCGTTGCGCATTCCAGTCGTGTTACTTTTTGCCAACGGAGCTCAGCATCTCGCCCAATCACTCATTAGCTTCCAAAGGATTGAAGTAAAACTGTGTTGGATTTTGTGTAAACAATGATACACAGATTGCTGTTCATTGCATTTTTTGTTTAATTTTCCTAATTAATCCAAAAACCATACAATGTAGACGTTTTTACTTCTGGGTGAAATACATCAACCCGAGAAAGAAGATATTCACAGTGGAAATGACAGCGATTCGCCAAGGGTTGTGTTCAAAAGTTTTACTGGCACCTGGGAAGAGGACAATCTTGCTAACACCGAAGCAGCCGATGAAGTAAGAGCGTCTTATTCAGTTGTACCAACATATATTGCTTGTTTCCGTTTTGACCGACAGTAACTTCGTACTGATACATAGAAACAAAATGGAAAACCCGGGGTCACACTGAGGAATATCAACATCCAAATTAATAAATCGGTTCTTCTCGCGGTCATTGGGCCAGTTGGGTCGGGAAAGGTAACAAAACAAATGAATTTGCTGTTTGTACCACGTCGGAAACACACTTTTCGCTTACGCTCACGCAGTCATCTCTTCTACACGCGGTTCTCGGGGAGTTGCCAGCCAAATCAGGTCAAGTTTCAGTCCAAGGCAGAGTTGCTTATGTTGGACAGATTCCGTGGGTTTTCTCTGGAACTGTGAAAGAAAATATTCTCTTTGGGGAGAAGTACGAACCACTCCGCTATCTGCAAGTCATCAAGGCTTGTGCATTGCAAAACGTACGATTTGTTTTCAAATTTTGACATTTTCAGTTTAAAGGCAGGTTGAGATTTTAATTAGCGTGGTGTGCTACGACGTGTCAATGCCTTAGAGTATGTTCTGCNATGGGTGTGGCCGTCGCGTTTCTGTGGACTTTTATTGGAGCCGCTTCACTTGTGTCGTTGGGAATCGTGGCTTTAACGATCTTGATACAGATCTTTTTAGGTCGGTTAAACGGAAGATATCGGTAAGTTTAATATCGTACAAGAAAAGCTTGGACTTAACCTCTCATTCGCGTGTTTAAAGGTCCAAGACAGCGCTGCGCACTGACAGAAGGATACGACTGATGAACGATCTCGTGTCAGCCATGCGAGTTGTGAAGATGTTTGCGTGGGAGCAACCGTATGAAAAGCTGATTTTAAATATTCGAAGGTGAAAAAATGATAATCAAAAAAAGTTTAATTTAAATTGGCTTGTTTATCGACCACCTTTCGTTAAAGCGACGAAATCAAGAAAATATTGAAGACGTCGTACCTACGAGCTTACAACATTGCGACGACGTACATATTCTCCCGCCTAATGATTTTCCTCACGATTGTAGTTTACGTGTACCTTGGCGGGCAGTTGTCTTCTCCCAAGGTAAAATATATCGTAGTCCGAAACATCCATTTGAAGGTTTTGCATCGTGCCAAATTGATATATAAGCGACAATTCATCAACAGGTGTTTGTCGTCGTGGCTTGGAGTAACGCGTTGCGCATTCCCGTCGTGTTACTTTTTGCCAACGGAGCTCAGCATCTCGCCCAATCACTCATTAGCTTCAAAAGGATTGAAGTAAAACTGTGTTGGATTTTGTGCGAACAATGATACACAGATTGCTGTTTATTGCATTTTTTTGTTTAATTTTCCCAATTAATCCAAAAACCAATGTAGACGTTTTTACTTCTGGGTGAAATACATCAACCCGAGAAAGAAGATGTTGGCAGTGGAAATGACAGCGATTCGCCAAGGGTCGTGTTCAAAAGTTTTACTGGCACCTGGGAAGAGGTCAATCTTGCTAACACCGAAGAAGCCGATGAAGTAAGAGCGTCTAATTCAGTTGTACCAACATATATTGCTTGTTTCCGTTTTGACCGACAGTAACTTCGTACTGATACATAGAAAGAAAATGGAAAACCCGGGGTCACACTGAGGAATATCAACATCCAAATTAATAAATCGGTTCTTCTCGCGGTCATTGGGCCAGTTGGGTCAGGAAAGGTAACAAAACAAATTAGTTTGTGTTTGTACGACGTCGGAAAAACGCTTTTTTGCTACGCAGTCATCTCTTCTACACGCGGTTCTAGGGGAGTTGCCAGCCAAATCAGGTCAAGTTTCAGTCCAAGGCAGAGTTGCTTATGTTGGACAGATTCCGTGGGTTTTCTCAGGAACTGTGAAAGAAAATATTCTCTTTGGGGAGAAGTACGAACCACTCCGCTATCTGCAAGTCATCAAGGCTTGTGCATTGCAAAACGTAAGATTTGTTTTCAATTTTTGACACTTTCAGTTTAAAGGCAGGTTGTGATTTCAATTACCGTGGTGTGCTACGACGTGTAAATGCTTTTAGAGTATGTTCTGCAGAAAAAAATATGCGGTTGCTAATATTTAAGGACTTGGAGTCGCTGGAGAATGGGGATGAGACACTGGTGGGTGAGCGAGGGGTCACTCTGAGCGGGGGCCAGAAAGCAAGGGTGAATCTTGCCCGAGCCGCATACCGTAGGAAAACCGACATCATCTTGCTAGACGACCCATTAAGTGCAGTGGATGCGACTGTGGCCAACCATCTATTTCACCAATGCATTTGTGGCTTTCTTAGTGACAAAGTATGTTGCAATAGTTTCTGATGTCGTAGCTCGGACTTTTACCAAACGATGATGTCACTTTTGCAGATTAGAATCCTGGTGACGCACCAACTAGCTTTCCTGCAGGACGCGAAACAGATCGTTGTGTTGAAACAGGTCAGACGTGAACACATGCATGTTTTTCGTGTCATTTGTGTTTAGAACAAAATCAACAATTCAGTGGTTTTTTATTTGGCCAAGCATCAACTTGAACGAATCCACTACTGGTGGAAACTATCTAACAACAATGGTTTAGCGGTACGTACAATTTTCGCCTAAATAATACGTTTCAGGGCGAAGTCGCTAATATGGGATCGTTCAATGAGTTGCAAGCCAGTGGCACTGACTTCACGGAACTGCTAAAGCGTGACGAAAAAGAAGAAGTTAGAGCAAACGCAAAGAATGGTGAGCTTTGCCAAAAAACATTGTTTGAGTTCTCATCTTCTCAAAAGAACTTATTCTTCGTGTGCAGGTTTACACGCAACAACGGACACGAAACGGTTGTCTTTAAAGTCCGACGATGACGAAGCAAAAACACAGGTGCTGTAGCTTGCGCATACATTTCATGGGTATTGTTTTCTGTACAGTCTTAAATTCGACGTGGCCTTTAAGGTTCCACACTGGTTAATTCTCAGTTTAAATGCTACAGGTTATGTTGTCTAGGCGATAAGGTTTTTCGAAACAAACGTTTAAATATACTTCATTAGAAAACAACTTCATCTTACAAATAACACTCACCAATTGGTTTCGGCACAGGTCTAAAATATTATCCAAATTTCCAGCATCTACCAACCATCGGTTTAATATGTAATGTAGCCTAGCCACTACAATACGTGTTGCGTAGAATAACTGTAATTCGAACAAAGCTTACACACGTTTGTGACATCATACTAAACTATGTTATCAATTGTCCCGCTGTTGTCGTTTGACTTTGGCCACAATTTAACCAACTACACAGACCACCAGATTCGGCATGAATTTGGATTAAGGCGATGCTGCAGAAGTTTTGTTATCGGAAAAAGGGACGTGATGAGAACTAAAAAACGTTTTAGGCACAGGGTGATGCGGCTGGCCACTTGGTCATGCGGGGGATGTAGGGTAAATGCTAATTGACAATATGCGAGCTGCGAAATTTTGTTGTGTCCACTTTTTAGTTTCTACACATACTACCACAATGCTGTTTTTTTAACGAAATAGACATTTTCACAGTCACTATGCCCGTATATTTGTACATACGGTTTGGTGTGTTTTTATAAACGCTGTAATTATTAGTTCAATTTTTCTCGATTTCTCCACTATTTCTGTAGGTTGAATATGTAGCAGCTGTCAAAGATGAGGAGATAAAAAGGCAAGGAAGCATCGGTTGGAAGTCATACTGGAAGTATTTATCAAACAACAAACTGACTCTTGTACTTGTGATCATCATTATGCCTGTTAACCAATCGTTGATGGTTCTTTGTGATTGGTGGCTCTCTATATGGTAATCATTTTCTGTTAATTTTAATTTGTGATATGAATGTTGACGGGAAAAGTCGAGTATATATTTTACTAGGGCGACGAGGGCGAATCTTGGATCAGCCAACGCGACGTCTGCACCTGCAAATACAACATCTGCAAATCCAGCAACTAGCCCCGTTGACAACCAGTTTTACATTTATGTTTTTGCTGGTAAGAGTCTGGAAACTATGACGATCAAAAGCCTATTTAAAATTACTCTTTTTTATTCCATCACTCAACATCTTGTAGGTATTACCGCCGGTTTTGTCGTCACCACCTTACTTCGTGGCGCGTTACAGATGTATCATCTAGTGGCATCAGGAAAAGATTTGCACAACAAAATGCTCAAAGCCATTCTTAAAGTTCCCATAAGATTTTTTGACACCAACCCAGTAGGTAAAATCATCCGTTGCATTTGAAGAGTAATAATTTGTTGTTTTCCATTAGGAACAAGGAATTTTTAGCATCATTACTTTCGATACAGGTAGAATTTTAAACCGCTTCTCGAAGGATATGGGTCAGGTAGATGAAATTCTTCCTTGGCTCTTCTCTGATGTTTCGATAGTAAGCGTCAAATTTCTACAATTAAAACTTCTTAATTGACAGAATATGTTTTTTTCTGTTTTAGATTTGGGGACAAATCGTTTCTGTAGTGATTTTAGCTATTGTTGTAAATTACTTCGTAATTTTACCGCTCATACCAATCATCATTTACTTCTTTTGGCTGAGGCGCTACTACATCAAAACTTCCCGTGACATAAAGCGAATAGAGGGTCGAAGTGAGTGCATCTATACTGCCAATAACTATTTGACTCATCAATCTCTTTTTTTGAAGCCAGGAGTCCGGTATTTTCGCACCTCTCATCCACTCTACAGGGTCTCACAACTGTTCGTGCGTTCGGCATGCAACGACAGTTTGAACAAAACTTTCACGAACTACAAGACAACCACAGTTGTATGTTCACTAAATTTTTTACGTATTTTACAATGCTTTTTAAAATACGTTAAAATAATAATGTAAGTAACGCCTCTTTAAAGTGATTCAAAATTGTTAAAGGTTTAAATTTGATCTACAGCTGCTTGGTACATGTTTCTGGTTGGATCAAGATGGTTTTCAATACGACTTGATCTACTTAGTTCCGTTTTTCTTGGTTGTGTTACTTTCCTATCCATTCTTACAACTTCACTCACGGATGTTGACGCTGGTCAGGTGGGACTGGCTGTGACGTACGCTCTTCAGTTGATGGCATCGTTCCAGTGGGGAGTCAGATTGAGCGCAGAAGTCGAAAATCATGTAAAGTTTTTTTCTTTTGTAACTTTGTTTTGAATCGAAAGAACCGTTGTTGTCATTTATAGCAAGTGTTGTGTTAGAGTTGATGTGACTCGGTGTATGTCCAGCAAACGGCTGCTTATAAAGCAACTTTAGATTCGACTGATTCCTAAACTTTCCTAGACTGACCCTGCACGCTTAGGCAAAAAATAGCTCGACCTTGGACAGAAAGGAACTTAATTACTGGTTGAGTTTCCAGTCTTTACATATTAGAACCACCATAGAAGGTTCGAGAATCTTGCTGTAATTATTTTTTCAACGAAGATGACATCGGTGGAGCGGATACAAGAATATTGCAAACTACCACCAGAACCTCCACATTACATAAATGACACCCGGCCACTCTCGAACTGGCCATCTCAGGGTAGGATAGAATTCCAAAACGTTTCCTTCGCATATTATCAAGGTGGAATTAACGTTCTTCAAGATGTTTCCGTCGAGATTCGACCACACGAAAAGGTTTGTTGTGTCCGGGTAGCAAAACATGTTTAAGCGCATTTTACTTTATTTATCGATGTAGAAAATGGCTATAACAGGGATTTCCAGAACACGTTATCTCTGTTGTGCCTAAGTAGAAAACATTTTAGGTGCACTTTCCTTTAATTTGCTAATGTCGATAAGCATTGGCCACAGCAGAGATGGAACACAATATAACTGTGCAAGCACAGCCACCTGGTTTTAATTTTAGATTGGGATTGTTGGTCGAACTGGAGCAGGAAAAAGTTCTCTTCTATCTTGTCTCTTTCGACTAAACGATTTAAGCTCCGGAAAATTAATTATAGACGACGTGGATGTTTCAAAGATAGGACTTACTGCCTTGCGCTCCTCCATTTCCGCCATACCTCAAGTAAGACTTTGATCGCCACGTTTAAAACAATGATATTTCCTACACCACATTTTTCTTTTTATAGGATCCAATCTTATTCGCTGGAACATTACGAAACAATCTTGATCCGTTTTCGTCATACACTGATGAGGAGTTGTGGTCTGCATTAGAAAGGGTAAAATGATATCCTCGTGGTGATTAAACTGAGAACCATCGATAAACCATGTGGTATTTGTGGTATTCAGGTTCAGATGAAGGAATCGATCGAAATCTTTCCGTCCAAATTGGAAATGGAGTTGGCTGAATCCGGTTCCAACTTCAGCGTTGGTCAACGTCAGCTCATCTGCCTCGCTAGGGCGATTTTGGGAAAGAACAAAATTCTTGCGATTGACGAAGCAACAGCCAACGTTGATATCAGGTAAGCAAACTCAAAAACGTCTTCTTATATTATCCAAATAACACAACTCGAGTTACGTTTAATTCATGCTGTTATTGTTAATCTACTCTCCTAAACAAATAAAGATCTTTTGAAGGTTACTTAAGTTTAAAATTGGTTAGATCGCTCGGTGCAGTGTCCGCCTAACACGTACTTTCTGAAAACTTTTTCGGAAAGAATTACGAATAGACAACGTCATTATTGCTAAAATGATTAAATGCTACTAACGTATTACGAGAACTGACTGACCGAGTGAGTGTTTGTGAGATAAGTAACAAATGCAAAACTATGATGCCACAAAGGAGTCCTTTTTGCGATATTTTACGTGAATAAGCAAAATCATAAGCAGGAAACGTTGCTTATGTATTTGCCAACCACAACCGAGCAACAGTTTCCAGTTATCTCAAACTGACAACAACGTTTGACACAGAACTGACCGACTGATTCAGGAAACCATCCGCGAAACTTTCCAATACTGCACGGTCATCACTGTGGCGCACCGGATTAATTCGATCATTGATTGCGACCGAGTGCTGGTAAGATGGCGACAGTTTATTGGATCATTGCAAATTTAGGGTAAAGCAGCAGCATTCTGCTTATATCTGGAGGAAGTAATACTAATCTTTTTAAATGTTATCCCTTTCTGAAGAGGAAACATATTTTCACTATGTTTTTTTGTTTTTGTTTTTCTCCTTTGTAACCCACAGCTTGTCCATCCACTTTCGGCATGGAATGTGTGGGTGGATTTGGTTAAAACTTGTCCAGGTGGAAGATATGGTTATATAGTTGTGCCAGCTTTTTTTTTTAACTCCCTAGCCGCAATGGTGACCACACCCCATTGGTTTATGTTTTTGTTCTTTCTTTAGGTGATGCAGTCGGGAAAAGTGGTAGAGTTTGACGAACCACATAAATTGCTACTTAAAAGTGGAAGTGAATTTGGTCGCATGGTTGATGCGGTCGGTCAAGCGGAAAGCCAATCACTGAGAGATGCGGCAAAACAGGTAAAGGAACCATAAAAGTAAAATAAAATCGGATTTTACTAAATCAATGTACTTTTATGCACACAGGCATACAACAAACGACGTGCGTAGCGTGGCGTGTAATTCCAAGGTCTTACACCATCTACCTTTAAATCTATCGCAACCAACGCACCAAAAAGATTTTGGAAAGGAACTTCATTCTTTACCTTAATTAAATTTCACATATATTGTCCAATCCAATCTTTATGCAATACAATGTTCGTTGCTAAATGGTATAGTTTTCTGCAAGAGAGTTTAAAAACATTCCATGTGTTCCTAATCAGTCGACATATTCACTTTTTCTACTCGATTTCTGGGAAAGTACTTTGCACAATTCATGATAAAAGTGCGGGAATTTGTTGGCTGATGTACCATCAAGGTAACAGGGGAATAAGCGCCTTTTGTGAGTAAATTGTCACGTTTGAAATATACCCACATGGTTTTGAAAATAGACCGATCTCTTGGTGTCGTACGAATTATCGATGAGAAATATGTGGAGCATCATCGGTTAAAGACTGTATAATAGCATTATTGCTTACTTTAAGAAATGCGATGGATTTCATACATTGTGGTTAAATGAAGACTTTAAATATCAGGTATATTGTGATTACTATTGCAAGCTCTGCAAGATAATAATAGTGGTTGTCTTTTTTACTGAACTTGTCGGTTATGTTCAAACGCCACGACATTAGCGAAAAACAATAATACAACATGTTGCAGCTATGCAATTAATGTGAACACGCAGATCAGGTATCGTTTGCACAAGCTCTTTGCATTGTACGCAAAGAACCTCTAGGGATTTTGGACACTTAAAGCTTTGGATGCTAAACGTCCGTGGTTCAAATGGTACTTCTACAAATAGTACTAGGATTTGTTGAAGTTGAAAGAAAATTTTGTAGAGTGCCGCGCCACAGGTNAAACAATAATACAACATGTTGCAGCTATGCAACTAACGTGCACACGCAGATTAGGTATCGTTTACACAAGCTCTTTGCGTTGTACGCAAAGAACCTCTAGGGATTTTGGACACTTAAAGCTTTGGATGCTAAACGTCCGTGGTTCAAATGGTACTTCTACTTTTGCTTACTTTAGGATATGTTGAAGTTGAAATAAAATTTTGTAGAGTGCCGCGCCACAGGTTAGTAAAAAAAGATTCGGTTAAAACTCTAAAGGGTTTGGCATGACTAACTATTAAATGCAGGAACTCACGCTCTTTATTTACTTGCGACAACAAAACAACTCGTGTTTTTCCGCGTGTAAAGTGGTATTCTGTTGCCAGCAAAGATGGCAGTACAGTACAGTTGGTATAGAGTTGTGCTATAGCACGTCCCTCGCTGGATCCCAGGCAGGTCCCGAGGAAGAATCTCGATCAGTTTTTTTATTAGGTCCTTATAAATCATTCGACCAAGTGATCGGATGATTTTACTGTACAATGTACAATGATGATTTTACTATACGATGGGAAACTTTTAACAAGGAAATTCATCTTTTTGTTGCATATCGTGAATTTGCCTTTGTCTATAATGTATGCCGATCATAATCTGTATTATTAGTACTATTACTTAGTAAAATTTTTCATTTCGTATAATATCACTTGCATGCCAAACCCCAGTTCTGCAAAGGCAATTGTCGTTAAGTTGTTTATTTGCAAGATATCTTTGCTACAAATTTCACGCATCATTTTCGAAGCATAGCTGTACATTTTAGAATAGATTTCATGGTTATGTTGTTGTGTAAAAACAGTGTTTTGCAATCAAAGAATTTGCGACATGTAATTGTAATTTGTAATTAACTTCAGGAATATTTGCAATTGTAATTCGTTCTTTTCGGGACGGAGTAATTGTATTGTACTGTAATTGATAAACTTGAGTAATTATAACCGTAATTGTATTTTAACCGAAATCTTGTTATTGATCTACTCTGTTGCAATACGTGGATTTTGAAAATATGTCAATGCCCAAGGCAGTGACCGCATATAACTTGTTGTTTGGCCCTTTGTGCACGAGAAAAACGCCGCCGCAACGCGGCACAGGAAAAACGTAAGATTCGAAACGCAACCAAGAGCGTTCAACCTGCGTTTGGTCAAAGCTTGGCAGTAGGTTAATGGGCACAGTTAGAGCTTGTGTGCAGCCACACACAAAAACCTGAGTGGCTCATCAAGTCACAAAATCACAATGTATTCTGATGTCAAAGTTAAGCAAGTTCAAGTCGAGAAAGGAAATTTCCTATCTACGATTACCTACTGGTAAGTTGTGGAAATAAATCGTAAGTTGAACCAAAAAAGCAGTTGAAAAGAAACCAAACAAGTTCATAATGAAGTAAATTGTGCCAAGTACAAGGGCTGAGGTTTGTAGGCATCGAAGTGAATATTTAGAGCACCACTAACGCAATTTTCTTTTTGTTGGTTTTTCATATTTTTTATCACGTTGGCAGGTGGCTGAATGACTTATTTCGCAAAGGAAGCAAGAAAGATCTTAAAGAAGAAGATCTTTACGGTTTGAACGAAAGTAACACGTCATCGCACGTATGTGACACGATTGAACGGTTCGTGATAAAATTACGTGCAAACGTTTGCCTTAGCTCAAGCACAAACTTTTTTTTATAATGATAAAAACATTTCGGACAACATCTTATACGTTTTGGGGCATAAATTTTGTATCAATGCAGAAACTGGAACGCAGAAATCAAAAGAAGCCAAACTAAAGGCATCAGACCAAGACTTGCCCGAGCTGTTTGGAAAACTTATGCATTGCGATGGAGCGCAATCGGCTTCATGGCCATTTTTAAGGTAAATGCGTAACTATACATACAAAAAGTTTACGTCATGTTATAAATCACTTCCTTTGTTGCAGGAATTGATCCCGTTAGTTGTTCCGTTCCTTTTAAATCGTTTTCTGCTTTATTTTGAGGGCATCACCCCGATAAGCGAAGCATATTTGTGTGCCGCTGGTATCACTGTGGCCTCTGTAGTTTTTATTTTCCTGCATCATGCCTATGTCTTGTCAAGTGCGAAGATTGGTTGGCACATCAGAGCTGCAACTTGTGCTCTCATGTACAAAAAGGTATTGATCGGAGTGGTATAAACTGTTTTCTTTTTCACTGCACATGTTTTCCAATGATTTATGACAAGTCACACCTTTACAAGTGTTCAAATAATTAATTGACAAATAATAATAAAATAAATCTGCGACTTAGTTCTATGGTGAACAACGTTTAACGCGAAGAATTTCCTGTCCGCTGGATCTGTTTAAAATCGTGTTCAAAGTAAAAGTTAAATGCAAAATGCTTTTCACAGCCGACTTGATTTGAACTGTTTACAAGGTATATTCTCGGCTTAAAATCATTGGAAAGGTGAATTAGCTGCTTTTTTGTGTTTCAGACAATACGGTTAAGTCAGAAATCTAGAGCTGACACAACTACAGGACAAATTATAAACCTTAGTGCCACTGATGTCATGCGATTTGATAAGGTACACAATTATTGTCATCGATTTCTCTTTATTGATAGTTGATACACAAGAATATGTGCTTCAGTTACCACAATTTCTGCATTATCTTTGGTTGGGTCCTCTACTAATGGGTGTGGCCGTCGCGATTCTATGGAGTTTCATTGGGACATCTTCCTTCGTGTTGCTGGGAATCGTGGCTTTAGCTATATTAACCCAAGTGTTCTTTGGTCGACTATACGGAAGATTCCGGTAAGTTTAATGTCACTACAACTAAAAAGGAAACCTTGTGCTTTGTCTTGCATTTGCGTGTTCAAAGATCCAAGACAGCGCTGCGAACTGACAGAAGGATACGACTGATGAACGATATTGTGTCAGCCATGCGAGTTGTGAAGATGTTTGCGTGGGAGAAACCGTATGAAAAGCTGATTTTAAATATTCGAAGGTGAAAACATTTATCTGCATGAAAGTTAAAATTAATGTCTTGTTTATCGGCAAACTTTCGTTATAGCGAAGAAATCAAGAAAATATTGAAGAATTCGTATTTACGAGCTTTCAACGTTGCGATGACGTACATATTCTCCCGCCTAATGATTTTTCTTACGATTGTGGTTTACGTGTACCTTGGTGGGCAATTGTCCTCACCTAAGGTAAAATATATCGTCCAACAACCATAGGTATTGTTTTTTAAAGTATCAATTAATCAACAGGTTTTTGTCGTTGTGGCGTTGATTAATGCGTTGCGCTTTCCTGTGGTGTTACTTTTTTCCTACGGAGCCCAATTTCTTGCGCAATCGCTCATCAGCTTTAAGAGAATCGAAGTAAGTGGCGAAATAACTTTGTTTTCAATGAATTCTATGCACGACCATACGATGCAGACATTTCTACTTCTCGATGAAATACATCAACCCGAGGAAGATTCTACTGGTGGAAATGACAACGGTTCACCAAGGGTGGCGTTCAAAAGTTTTTCTGGCACCTGGGAAGATGTCAATCTTGCTTACACCAAAGAAGCCGATAAAGTGAGATGGTCTTACTCAGTTGCAAAATACCATATTTGTTTCCGTTTTAAACTCGACACTACTTATAATAAATGTGCTTATACAGAATGAAGTTGGAGAACTAGGAGTTGCACTGAGGAATATTAACATCCAAATTAATAAATCGGATCTTCTTGCGGTCATTGGACCGGTTGGGTCGGGAAAGGTAATGAAACAACTTAATATGCTGTTTGTACGACGTCGGAAAAACGCTTTTTTGCTACGCAGTCATCTCTTCTACATGCGGTTCTCGGCGAGTTGCCAGCCAAATCAGGTCAAGTTTCAGTCCAAGGCAGAGTTGCTTATGTTGGACAGATTCCGTGGGTTTTCTCTGGAACCGTGAAAGAAAATATTCTCTTTGGGGAGAAGTACGAACCACTCCGCTATCTGCAAGTCATCAAGGCTTGTGCATTGCAAAACGTACGATTTGTTTTAATGTTTGCTATTTTTGGTTTCAAGGTATGTTGAGATTTTCAACTACCATGGTTGTGTGCTGTGATGTGTCAATAGTTTTAGTATATGTTCTTCAATATAAATGTACAATGCAATTATTCAAGGACTTGGAGTCGCTGGAGAATGGGGATGAGACACTGGTGGGTGAGCGAGGAGTCACTCTGAGCGGGGGCCAGAAAGCAAGGGTGAATCTTGCCCGAGCCGCATACCGTAGGAAAACCGACATCATCTTGCTAGATGACCCTTTAAGTGCAGTGGATGCGACTGTGGCCAACCATCTATTTCACCAATGCATTTGTGGCTTTCTTAGTGACAAAGTACGTTGCATGAGCTTATTGCCTTAGTTCGGACTTTTGCCAAACGGTGACGTCACTTTTGCAGGTTAGAATCCTGGTGACGCACCAACTAGCTTTCCTGCAGGATGCGAAACAGATCGTTGTGTTGAAAGAGGTAAGGCGTGATAAGATTTTTGTTTTGTTGTTAAAAACACTGAAAACGTGATGCTTTAATCCAGTGAAACCTCGAGTCACACTGAAAACCGCACTTCTAAAAACTCGACTTAATTGATTCGAAGCCACGTAATGACTTGTTGTTGTCTGGAATTGCAGAGTGGCAGCTGTTTTTAACTGTGATTATCGGATTTGTGGTAAATTTTGTGTTTGAAAACTGCCATGGGCTTGTCTTAATTCATAGTTTCTCGGCTCGACCCGGCGCAAAAACTATCCGCAACATTCCGACATAACTCGCTTGCTTTTTGATTTGACTCGTGGTTCGGGTATTTAGTTGTATTAGCAACTTGCTACGTTGTAAATGTGGCTCGCCAGCGGTACAGATTGTCCGGCCCCTAAACCTGAGTTGTGCCGAGTTTGAACCATTACTGGTTCGAGTTACAAAACCTCTGTGCAGTTTAAAACATTTGTATCATTTTCGTCTCTCTTGTCTTTCGTCTCTCTTGATCGATGAAAAATCGCGTGACTACTGATATATTCTGAATGCAAGCTTCATGTGCAGCGTTAATTGCGTTTGTTTCGGAACCTCGGCGTAATGCTGCTTTGTTCCAGGGCGAAGTCGCTAATATGGGATCTTTCAATGAGTTGCAAGCCAGTGGCACTGACTTCACGGAACTGCTAAAGCGCGACGAAGAAGAAGTCAAAACAGGCGCAGAGAATGGTGAGTGTTGGTCGGAAAAGGCATGCGATAAAGTTATCCAAAAAATTCTGCCTGCGCAGGTCTGCATGCCTCAACAGACGGAAAAAGGTTGTCTTCGAAATCCGACGATGACGAAGAAAAAACACAGGTGTGGTATCTGAGCAATTACCATTTTTAAGAATATTAGTTTTTGTAAAAATCATGAGTTCGACGTAACATTTTATCTGTTTTAGTTCACAACGCAACATACCACTAATAATACTGAGCACCGCAAACAACATTCTCACTTACTGATTGCAGTTAG
>QXVZ01017687.1:0-11792 GCA_008931825.1 Phallusia fumigata | reverse complement strand
GGTTATGTAGACGTCACAATGCGTCCAAAAAACAAGTTCGTGACGTCAGATTGCGCCTGAATTGATTTTAACGGGAGCGTGCGTGATTGATGACGTCATCATATTGATTTTTAATGGGAAGGGCGAGGATGAACAATGACGTCGTAAATGACACACAAAACTGCATGATAACGTCATTAAAAGCTTTATTGCGTCCCATTGGAGAGTTTGATGACGTATGTCGCAGGAAAATGTAGGAAATTAACTGCGTGAAAACGTCTATCGTTTTTGTGCTATTTGAAACACTTTCAAAAACACTCGGTTACGGTTTGCTGCACAAAACGTGCTAGCAAACTCGCTTTCGGCGGCATTAACCGACACACAGCGGACGTTCTCACTCGTAAACCCCGAAAAGGAAAAGCAAATAAGGAAGTTGCGGAAATATAAATCAGCAACAGACATCCTCTGTGCTGTAACCCCCACACACACCGTGTTACATCAGCTTCACCCAAATTCGACCTCTACAGCCGGGGTCAACCAAAGGTCAAGGGCAAGCAATTGTTCTGGTTTCCGTTACACTGACTTTTTATTTGTCTCCGGTGAGCATTCAGGCGTGACGCCGTTTGGCGGTCACGTGACGTTTCTGTTTGACCTCCATATATTCACCCTCGGGTTTATAAATAGTTTGCAGCGCACAAAAATACACAAGGACGCGTTGGAAGCAAACAACTTTGCGACGGGTACCTAATATAAATAGTGTGTGTTTGCTGGTTAATATCGCACGTTGTAACTCTCCGACTTCGCTCTTAATTTAAATTCTTACTGAAAACAAAAATACAAGGCGCGGAATTGAAAAAAAACTCAATAAAAAACAGGTTGGTAGTTTTGCTGTAGACTTGTGTTTTCTGGGTTTAAGGCATTAAAAAAATCGAGTTTTGGGTGGTTTTTGCCGGATTATTCCAGTTAACTGGTTACAGCTGGTTTTGTCGAACACCCAAACCAGTTTAAAGCGGAATCGAAATCATAAATTTTGACCCGATTTTCAAAAAACACGAGGGATTTAGCCTTGGTCATTTTTTCGAATTTTGGGAAAAAATAAAATTCCGTTTTGCCGCGCTTTTGAGAAAGTATGTCGATTTTATCAAGAACAGTTTAGTTGCTTTCAGTACTACGAATAAACCTGTTTCTGTATGTCAAGAGGTTTTTTATGTGGTTTTGCGTCAGTCCGACTGTAAATAACTGTAAAGTTGAGTTAAGACAACGTACAAAGAAATGAACAGTTACTCGATATCATTTTAAATCGCGTTTTATGTGCACCAAGTCAAAGTTAAGGCTAAAGTTAAACCTAAACCAAAAAAAACATCTAATTAAAACCAACCGAATTTTGGGAACCGAACCAGTCACTTCTTGGTTTTGTTGAGACTTAAAATTCATGCTTTTACGCCACTAAGCGCCACAACACTACCACGTAATTCGTCTTAAAACTTCCGGCGAAGTCATCAAGCAAACAATAAGCGGACTTATGACCTCGGATAATAATCACAACCTGTGGACAAATATTGATAAACGTTCAACTCTTTGACAGTTGGGAGAAGTGACTTTTCTGTGTCAACAACCTTGCATTGACTAGAACTATCTTCGAGTTTTCAGAAATCACCTGACCGTTTTGTCACGTGCCGCCGCGTGACGTTGCGTCATTTGATCTCTTGATTTTAAAACGTGCAGAACTATGGGGATTTTTAAATCTATTTTTGGGGGACCTGTTTTGATGTATGACGTTGCGCACTCCAAGCGGGTTGTTTAACGAGCTTCGTGCAGTCAACTGCGCTAAAATATTAATAGTTTTTGAACAAACACGGAGTTTTGTTATTATTACAGTCAGAATATCAGCCCGGGTTTGTAGATATAATGCTAGTATTTATACTATAGGCGTTGGCATAAACCGTGTTCAGTTGTTGGCGAAACGTTGGTTAACATAGCATGTGGCTCTTATGCACCAACTTGACAAGTTTATTTATTCTTACAATTGGCGAAACGTTAGCTGGTTTGCCAATTGAGCGCAAAGATGACCAAGTGTGCTTTTCACTCCTAAGGTTGCTAGTTCTAATCCCATCTCGGCCACTTGTATTGCATGTCCTAATAACAATTTGAGTAAAGTTTCGTTAAAGACCTTTGATTTATTGTTTCAAACCACTGCGGCGCTTACATAAGCCTTGTTTACTCGTTTGAACCGGTTCGCATTTCAAACAGTTGCATAAGCCATCGTACGTGATTTTGTTCTTGTTTAACGATAATCAGAGTGACGTAACAGCACTAAAACACTTACCGAACCGTTAGCAGATCCTAGTGTCGAAGAAACGCACAAAATGTGACTTGCGATTTCTTACGTAACCTGCTTAACATAAAGCCGTGTCTATTACTCGCATGGCCATAGAGCAGTTTGCAAATAGGCCAGAGATCTAGATTAAAATATTAGGATCCCAAATATCCTTCACAAGAATTAGGAAACTTGCTAATTTTCTTAAACAGCAAGTTTCCCCTCAAGTGCATTTTGAAATAAATCGGTACAATTTAGTTTAAAACAATGTGTGTTGTGTAACTCAAACTTAAAATGAAGAAAGCTTGCTATGCTGATGATACAGAAAGCCACAAAATGTTTTCAAATTATTTGTCCACGTAATAAAAAATGTTAGGAAACATTGGCGTAAGTAGATAAGCCCGTCTCTGATCCATCATAAATTCAAATCTTTAACCACGTTGCATGCAAACCCTAATTAAACTTTTTTAAACGCAAAACGTTTTTCACATTAACAAAAGGCTTTATAACAAGAGCGTGCCGAGTGCTGTAGCGATGCGTATGCCATGACCTTTCAACCCACATATTTACCCTGACCTTTGACCCGTTATGCAAGTTTTATGTCTGCAAGTTGCCGACCGAAGACTTATAAGGAAATTGGTAGGAATCGTTTATGAATTTTGCAAGGAAGTCGTCTGGCAATTTGTTGGAACTAAAGGCAAAACTTTAATTTGGTCCTTTTGCTAATTGGTAAAATACATTTTTGTCACGCTTGCCTGAGCAAAACCCGTTAGGAAACCTTCCCAGGGAGGTTTTTTATGAGTTGGGGGAGGTATTTACGCTTTGTTTTTAAGTTATATATGAAAAGCGTAGTATTTCTTTTTAGGTGGGTCAGCGGTTCCATACCTTTTAATATTACTTTATATCATTTTGTGTCTTGAGAGAATTAATAAAAGGGGAAGAATTAAAGGTTTCAAAATAAGCAAAGGGGGAATGCATCAAGAAAGGTTGGAAACTATTGGTTTATCCAAAGCCGCAATACACCGCATACGCCCATATCCGAAAATGTTGTGCAACTTTTACTTTTAGAGCTAAACGCTAAATTGGTGTTTTTATGTAAAGCCCGTTGAGATAAAACGCGGCAAACCCATGTTTAATAAACGTCGCATTTTTCACATAAGGCGCGCTGTGAAAGATCTTAATATAGCTGCAAACGATTTAGGAGAACAGACATAACAGAACAACAGGCCTTTTCAAAAGAGGTTGTAAAAGAATATCCCAGTGCTTCGCTTAATTTATTCGATTTGACGCTTTTGAAAAAGTTGGTTGGATTTTCGACGCGATTATAATTAAATAAAGACGCCGAATATCAAAGTTGCATTTATTGATACAAAAACAGTTTAGCTACAAAAAGGAATTATTGTGAGACGCCCTTGGAAAATTAAAATGACCAACCAGGCGTCGCGACGTACAGTTTGAGAACCACGCCTGAAAAAACGTTTTGCCTGGTTGACTGCACAAAGCTGGTTCAGAACACGGTTCAACTGTACACGCAATCACCTTGAGTTTATGCAACAACACATTATATGGATCAAACCTTGAAAGACGTATATCGCTGAGTCATCGCATAGTGACGTTTGATATGCCGACGATATAAATCTACATCAGGGACGCCTAAAGGTTACTACGCAAGTCGTGACATCAGTTGTTCCTTTGAACCTAGATCTTCATACGCATTGCTCAAGAGTCACTGAAAGCCACAACCTGCTTGTAAATTTTGTATTGGGCGCTTACAACCGCATTTTTATGGCCTAATATTTATGTCACTTTATTTACACTGTCATGTTTCTTCATGGAACCATGCTGTTAAAAGAGATGGAATGTTGAACGGTTAGGGTTGGGTTTGCGTTTGTTGAACCTTAGTGGTTCTAAACCGTTGTGGGCGTTGTGAGAAAATTGGAAAATTAAAAGACAAGACAAATGTTGTCATTTATCTTTTCAAACGACCAATATTGGTTATTTGGTAAACTGTTCCCATACGATGGCAATTTCTACACTACTTGCATGCTAATCAAGCGAGTTTTCCTGCTGATAAAATAAATTCGTTTGGAAATAAATTGGGAATTTTAAATCACTTATCTTTAGGGAGCGTTGAATAAACTCATTCTAACAGTTTGAATTCATAGAAATGTAGATGTCGAATCTTCCGAATTGTTGCAAATAATTGCTTGACAATTCGCCACGCTTCAATGATTCGGTGGCGCGCAAAATGCCGACTGACGCAGTTGATCGGGTTCGGGTGTTTTTTCCCACGTCCAGTTCACTGGGAAATTCTTTTGGATTCACGTAATGTCTAACTGTGCAACACGGCTATTGTGAAAACCGGGGAAAGCCTCTCTAATCTCCCAGGCCAACGTGGGAATACAACAACTCCATGTGTGTGTCAAAACATATGGTCAAAAGGAGCTTGAAGTGTTTTTCTGCTGATGTAGTTGAGGCTGTTGTATTCAAATTGTAATCTACTGCCAAGGTATGTGGTTTGAACCAGTTGGAAAAATAGACTTTGGTATTTTATTCCACACAAAATATCCCTTTTTGGTGGGGTCAAGGCAAAAAACAAGTTAGTTTTTAGCTCACCAAAATTCCATGAACCATTTGTATTTAATCCTAATAAGACCTAACAAGTGTGTAAAATGATACACAATTCACTGTTTTTAATAGTCCCTTACTTGTGTGCCAACCATTTTCCGTATCCCGACAAACTTTGTTGCCACCATTAGAAGCACAAAAGTACTGGATTGCACCTTCTTTTTAAAACTATTTTAATACGTGATTTGTGTAGCGTATTTGCTCTTAACATTGTATTGACACCGCGAATTTGCATGAAATACGTTTGCACGTAAAAGGCCAGCATTCATTGTTTTGGTTTTACTTGCATGCAAAGCGGTTTGAGCGATCCTATGTATGAACTCTGCTGCAATACCATGTAAACTGTTGCCCTCTGATAACCTGCGTTATTATTAATGTGAAAAGCCCCAGCAATTCATTTACACGGGTTTTTTGTGTAGACACTGTCAGTATATCATGTTCATTACTTCGAGCGATTTATAATTGCTTTGCACCGATTAACGATGATGGATCAAGCATCAAATGTTAAAAAGATCAACTCGTTTGCTGTCTGGTTTTAACAGTTAATGCCTCTTTGTCGCCACCTAACGGTCTTGTTTCGCATCTACAACTGCTGTTATTTCGAAACTGTTGGTTTTGTTTTTTTACCGGACACCAGTTTATAATAATTTCACAATCTAAGTACCTGCTTCATTGCAGGAAATTGTGTTTGTTTATGTCACATTTTGTCACGCCAACGATCAATAATTAAAAACACAATTTCTCGTTACTTATAACATTGCATACCTTAAGGAAGTACAACAAAGGAATTACTATTCCACCATGGAAGACGTTAAAACCAACACACCAATAGGCATCAACCAAAACTTACTGTTGTATGTGGCAATGACAGTCTTGTGACTTTATCATAGGCATGACTTTGCATTTCAAAAACGAAAGTCGTGATGTTTACCACCAGGATATTGAAATTGAGAATGTTGCCGCAGGCAATCTACTTGTTTATTGTGATGGGCGTTGTTATGGACTCGTTTATGCAATAGTTGCGTAACATGCTATTTACACTGGTTAAGTAACAAGTTGGTGTCAGTCCACGGAACATGGTGGTTTTGCTGACAATTCATGAAATTTACCTTGATTTTGCTTTTGACTATGGTCTTGGCAAATTTATTGCGAGTATTTACTATTTCCTAAATGATAAAAGATGCAATATTTAACATAAACCTTTGCGGCAATTGCGTGGTGAACCGATGCGAAATAATATGAACCTTTCAAAAACCAAAATTTTCGATAATGCTGATTTATGTTTAAAGTTTGTGTGGGACCACGGCTTTCGTCGTCGGCTTATGCATAAAAGTAAAACAAAAATCTGCAGGTTCGGTGCGATCGTTTCCATTTGTAGTTATAAGCGCACGTTGTCTAATGGTCGAGGAAACAAACCATCATCAAAAAAACAACAACAATCTTCCAGCGAATGTAAAACACAGCGGAGATCTCTACACAGAACTCATTTTTACCGCAAAGCTTTCACGAGTTGTACCTCACATCGCGAAAAAAAGTTTAAACA
Organism: Phallusia fumigata; assembly: GCA_008931825.1. Classification (NCBI taxonomy): domain Eukaryota; kingdom Metazoa; phylum Chordata; class Ascidiacea; order Phlebobranchia; family Ascidiidae; genus Phallusia; species Phallusia fumigata. Next base: position 5,325 of record QXVZ01017687.1, on the reverse strand, counting down.
ATGAAATCAAATTAAACGACTGCGGTACGTTGCAGATTCTTGCTTTTGACAAATCGCACAAGACGGGTTTATACCAAGGCTAACCCTTTATACATTATTAATTACACGATCGTATGCCATTGGAAGAGCTACAAGCAATTATGAGGTCGCGGGCTCTGGGAAATTCCAAAGGCTATGATGCACTGTATGCAAATGTCAACCCTACAGTGTCAAATGATAAGCGAAAATCACTACAGTGTAACCAACAAAAATGTATGTAGAATATTTGTCATCATAATTGTGTTTGTGCATAATGACATCACCGTCACACACCACACAAACGTATGGTTTTAAAAGACTACTTTAAATTATACTGCACTGTGAGGGCAACTAAAAATTTTTTGTTTTATTTGTGTAGACATGGATTTCGTTTTTGTCTAAAATATTTCAACATAAAGCTCAATATATTGGCTATTATTATTTTTGCGAAAAAGAACTGTTCATAAAGATGGTTTATGTTGTTTATTCAGTACGTGTTTACTGATAAAACAGGGGATTTTGATTAACATTGAATTAATATGAAGATAGCCAATACCTTACCCAGTTTTATCTATTTGCGAATCCATCGAAATCGTTACATACCAAGTTAAAAATGCCTAAAAGTTAATTTCTTGTTCCCCAAACTTGCTGCAATCATCCGTAAACACATGATGGGGAAATTACCGTGAGGTGGTTTCTACGGTACAACTTTGTTTTAGTAATTTTTCCTTGCAGGCGGTGAATTTGAAAACGCATTCGGAACTGAGATAGGGAGAAATATATAAATACTTGAAGCAGGACGGAAGTTGTAAATTGTCGAGACGGTAACATTTAGTGCTGTTGGGTCAGACTTCAGAGCAGGCCTTTTAAACCTTTTAGGTGCAGCAGGCCACTTTTACATGAAGACAGATCCTTTAATTTGAATAAATTTTCCGATAACGTGGGGCGATAATGAATCACTAGTTGCACGCAGTGTTGTCAACTAAAATGCATTTATACCAATTTTGAAGACGTAAGTTTTTTATTGGTAGGCCTATAACAGAAACAACTCGTTTAATTTTGGTATATTTTGACAGCAAAATATATTTGAGTCTATACACAAAAATGTAAACATATTTGAAAGTTGTGCTTATAGGCCACCAATAACAACCTCAAGGGCCATATGTGACCAACAGGCTGCTGGTAGGACAGCCCTGCTTCAGAGGTGGGGCCAGACAAACTATCAAATATCAGAAAAAAAACAGGCAGCAGATTAAATTGTAATTAAGCAGATCTACAGAAATTGGTGCCTGTCAGTATTTGAAGGCAATCTTTTACAGGAAATAGAACCAGAACTAGTAAACCATTTTAAGTGGTATTTTTGGCCAAACTTGAGCTACTTGGTTTAACAATAAGCTGTTTTTAGCAACAATCTTGAGTAACACTAATCATGGGTTATCTGCGGATTTTGATCTGTATCATTATTGGCTTTGTTCTTGTCCATTATTATCTGGGAATCCCAAAGTTTACATATGTATTCAAGGTGAAGGCGATCAAGGAAACAGCAAACAAACATTCTGGTTGGTATTACTACAATAACCAGTGAAGTTGTAAATTATACATTCTAACATACTCATCATTGATACATAACAAATAGCATTTCTTCCAAACATAAGTTCAACAACGCACTTTATAAAATGCAGCGTTTGAGATTTGTGGCTGATATTTAGTGTAATCACAGAATCAGTAACTTTAAAAACAACCATTCTGCTTGGTTGCATAAAATTATTCAACTGAAAATTTACTTATTTGGGTTAGACAATGACAAGCTCAGTATCTTTCTGAGTATGCATTAAAATAAATGCTTTTTTACCATTTGACATTTGTTTACATAGGTTTTGTGAGTATCAGAGTACTTTTCAATCAATGCCAAACATATGATAGATCAGATTTACTAAAGGAAAGTTTTGTGTCTTACACGATTACCTTCAGTGTAAATCTATTTTACATTTCATGATCAGTACTTGCACCACACCATGCAGCATAGTCCACACTCATGATTAATGTGTATTTCGTGACGACTTAATTTACACATTTTTTATTTTATTAAACTGAAAGGAAGGGGTTACAATTCCGAAAGCTTGCAGAGAGATCTTTATCGACAATATCCAGCATATATTTTGGATGGGCAACACTGGATTCCTGCTTATACAGGTAGAGAGGCATTTGTTTGACACAAAACTACAAACTTGGTGCTTTTATTTGTACTATAACAAGCAATATGCCAGTATATATATTCGTAAAACACTTTAATGCTTCAAAATTTGTTTTCGTCATTTTATGAAAGAAACTAAACCCATAAATTAAAAAAAACTTGACAAAAAACAGAGAGAAGAAAAGGGCAAGAAAAGAATGGAATTGATTTTTTTGTGTTTATTGTAGGTGGTCTACATGGCGCTGTCACCATTTTATTCGCCTCATTTACTGAAATGCTTGTACTTTATCATGCTGAAATAGAAACAACTGGCAGTACTGGTTTGTAGAATTTTGTTTTTCAAAAATGGCCAAAAATTGTGATCAGGTTATGTCTTTGTGAATTAACGGACAGTTTGATAAAATATCATGCAATCAGTACAGTTAATCACCAAACAGCAGGAATACATAACTATTAAAACATAATGTTTTTGTTTTTCCCAAAAGTGTTGTAGGAAAGTTGTAAAATAAACCAAACTAATTCATGTCCTAATTTTGTCCCAGGCTGTCACTACATGAATGTGTCGGTCACAGTTTTGTCAGGATCTATGACAGAATCAGCTCATAATGTCGTTGCCCCTACAACATGGACACCAGGTACCAAAACTGTTTTTTGCATAAAGTACTTAAATTTATTTTGCCTGGTGAATTTCGTTTTAGCTTGGCAATTGCAGTTATATATGCATCTGTTTAATTTTTTGGTAAGTGACATTTTGACCTCATTTAATTGTCTTTGTTGTGATTCATTCATGTCCAAACTTGCTGTTTAGGTAACCTTAAATCCATTGCATGGTGTAGGTAAAAAAATTGGTCAACTTGAACTGCCAAAAATCTTGCATTCACCGAATTCCTGTTTTACAGGGAAAAACAAAGTGTTTCGGATGGGTGAATCATCCACAGTTAAACTGTCAGAGAAAACAGCATTGTTGGTTTATAGTCGAGGAATTGTTCCGCTAACAATGGGATACTGGTTGTCTGACCCGCTTTTTAGTCACCATGATCCATTGCTGGCCTTGTCTACCATCTTCAATTATGTAAAAGGTAATATAGTGTCTGACAATTAGTTTTATGTTGTAGAACTAGCAGTCAAAGTCTTTCTTTAAATATCTTAAACTTGGGGACTTTGATGTATTTAATTAGATAACCAGGTTTAAAGGTGGCTTAATATTCACTTATATGTGTTAGCCCACAAATTTGGGCTGTATCAAGAATAAATTATCCATGTTTTACTTCATTTCATTCTGGATGGGTTAAACATTGAAAAGCCTTTGTGCTCATTATTCAGTCCTAAATCATCCTACCTACCGACACATTCTGGTGATATTTTGGTTTTGGAGAATTGGTACTGCTTAGTTGGGTTCCACTGGGTGCAAGCAATCATGTTCAAACTTATTGTTAACACAAGAGGTTGCGGTGGGTTTAGAACCAACAACCTTGTAAGCATACCAGAAATCACTTGTTATCTTGGAGTCTTAAAAAACTGCTCAAAATCCATTTGCATTTTTCCAAAAGAAGATATTTGGTTGTAAAACTGTAAAACGGCTTGAACTGTATCTTCTTGTCGAGACTATTTAGAACTGCAAATTTTGTACCATCTGCTTGTTTACAATTTCATGGGCCTTAAATTTGACTTTTTTTTAGCTGTCATTGTTTCCAATACACCTGTATGGGAATGGTGCAAGGAAATGTTCAACTACATGTGGAAAGTGTCTAGTGATGGGTTAACATACTTGTTTGAATCAGCCCACTACACTGTTACCCACTTGCCACAAACCGTCAATCATGTTTCGATGTGGCTGTACACATCCTCTATGCAAGTCTGGAATCGTTTGATGAACCTTCTGCTTTGAGGAAGTGAATGCTATGCTTATGTGCTGGATATGCAACATAAATTGGGTAATTTAGCTTTCGGGAATCATTATTAGCTTGATCTCAGTGCAAAATTGAGACCAGGTTTTTGTTATAAATGCTTGCTGCCTAAGCTGTTGGTACACACCTTTTAACAGGAGGTTTTAATTTGCACTTAAAAGATGATTCTTCACTGGGCATTTAAAAACAGTAAACAACATGGTTAACAAACCATCAAAACACAAAAAAGTATGATAAATATAAAATTATAAACTATTAGGTTATCACTTCTTTTGAATCCTTAACTCTTCAATCTGCCATGACTTTCATTCTATTTTTACCAAATTCCTTTTCCCCAACAATGGTATAATAAGGTTGCATGGCGCTTGATAGGATCTATTGTTACATAAGCAAATGTCTGTTCGTGCTCGTCCATACTTGGAAACATTATGGATCCACTTTTGTCCTGCAACATTTTTTCAGTTGTTAAATTTTTCTGAGGAATAAAAATGTGCCCAGAAGGGACATGAGCCCTTTTTAAGGGATATATGTTTTTCATAGTTTATTGAATCTACTTTGTTTATCAATGCCTTAAGTCTAAAAATTATGTTTGGAAATGTAAATATTTTGTAATAGTGCTTTCGGTACATACAATGTTGCCACCTACCTTTGCAATAACTTTGTATGCCTCCGATTTCACGACTAACTCTTTTGTATCTGCATTTTTTTGTACGCTGTGAAAAAAGAAACCTTTTTTAATCATGTGTCTGTTTAAATAAAAAATCACAAAGTTCATTCTTGCTTTTCAGATTATGATGTCATAAATGTATTGCAAATTTTTAAATTTTGAATTAAATTGATGTTCCAGTTTTGAAAAACAGATTTGGGTCGATAAGCAACACTGTAAACCTAACAAATCAACCTTTTTTATGCAATATATAAATAACATTAATTGCGAAAGACTAAAGGCTTTTGCATTACCCCCACCAACAAGATTTTAAGTTATAAATTCAGACGCTAATTTTTGGGAAAATTCAGGCAGTACAAGAGTTTTGAAAATATTGTTTAGACTTAGCTTATGTAAGGTCTGGTGTAAATTTTATCCAGTGCATGACAGCAGATGTACAGTTACTAGTTCGCTGCATCAGTTAATATCACAATAAATAATGAATTTACCACACAAGGTCTTTATACAACGACTTTGTGACTTCATAGTAAGGTTGAACA
>QXVZ01017679.1:0-12933 GCA_008931825.1 Phallusia fumigata | reverse complement strand
TGACGAAAACTTAAAGAAACAAATTGGTCGTGCCCTGTACGTGTTGGGAACATATTTTTGTCGGATTATGTATAAACTCAAACCGTATTTGCCTGGCAGTGATTTACAAAAGATTAAGTTTCTAATCAACTCCTAATCAGAGACAAAAACCTGCTTATCAGGACTTGAATGATGATTAAGGTGTAAAAGAATAAAGGAAATATTAGGTAAGTACCTGCAAAGTGTACCAAGTTGCATTAGGTTCCGATATCCAAGTCAAGCAAATTAGCCACTGACTGACAAATTTGACCAAGGTTTTTCTCTGCTTGAGATAAGAACGTTTTACCCCTGATGCTAAGACTATTTTAATATCAAACACATCCGCAACCAGTGATGCACGCTGCACATTTCCCACAAACTTTGCATGCAAAAGCTTTGGCTGTGAAAATGTTTGTCAACAGTTTGTATTTCACGATCCATCACAGCAGAAAAAATTAGCACAGGGCAAAGTTGATGAAAGCATTGTACAATTAAAAAAATCTTCCACAAACAGTAACACCTTCAAAACAAAGGCTGTCTGTACGTCGCTAAAATTGCGCCTGTCTTTTCTACATCATCGAAATTGTCTGATTGGAATGTATTAATTTACATCATGGATTTCAGTTACGCCAAAGAAACGAAACTGGTGGCAGCTGTCAAAATATACAGCAGAAAGCACATGTTCAGCTTTGGAGCAAACCCGCTCGCTTTTGTTTCACTTCCAACAGCTTTGTATTTGAGTTCGAGCGGGGAATCCCCTGTCGCCCTGACGCCGAAGTAAAGCTTCTTATGTGCCGCAGTGGCTCTTTTGCTGCGAAGATAGGATTGAGCCAAACTTATGCCGTCCAAATCATCATCGTTAATCGCCACCACCGTGACTCCCTGAAAGTTATAAGTTTTATTGCACGAATTTGACATTGTTTTATTACTTCCTCGGATAAGCGAAACACAGTTCCCAAATCCGCTGTACCGTGCTTTACGCCAGCGAGTTACCAACACTGGTGCAGTTTCCCAAATATATATTTTTTACGGAATTGGAACAATGTTTTAACTGGCACAGGTTGGGACCCCGGAAAAGCCAAGGCTTTCAAAAAAGGTGCAGTACATCTTTGCGGAAAGGCCCTTTGCAACGCGGCACGTGGTGCGCACAAGTCAATACTTTTCGTAACGTATGACTGCCACTTTTCGATCACAGTGTTTGTAATCATCCCGTTTAAGGTTTTTGACGTACGAGGCATAAATACTACATATTCAATGCACTACTTTTTTCATTTTCTAATCCCTAATTTTTTCAATTTGGTCCCGAAATCCCAACTCTACAGCCAAGATGAGATTAGCATCGAAAAACACTTGAGTTCAAAGAATCAACTTACCACTGTAATTTCGACGGAAAAGTGATAGAGCGCAGCACTTGGGTTGACGTAGTCGGAAGAGAAGTACACGATGGCTTGTGTGGTAATAGTCGTTACCTCAAACGTGATTTCGATCGAACCGTTGGAGGGAAAGTTAGTGGTGCAAAAATGCGTATCACCGGGTTGCACCGTGGTTGAAACTGACGTATTGTCCTGGTAGAAATACAAAACAAGGTAAATTTTCGGGTCAGTTTCATGCGGTTGCCATGTCCATTGACCACTGTTTTATTTTTATCTTTACTCATAAGTTTTTTTACAACGAAAACTGTAAGTTGACAAATTCCATTTGTTTTTAGCGATTGTGCAAATGTTTTTGATAAAAAAGAGCTTTCGAAACGTTTTTGTCCGCAATTCATAGCGATATAAAGTTCAAAACATGCATGCTGTTTAGGGCATTAATTTTTCCTTTCCAGTGTAATTTAATCCTTTCGTTATTTAGCATGTTGCCTACACCCCCGCCCCCAATGGCACAATTTAATGACTGGAATCAGACTTTCATAACACAAAGAAACCGCTAGAGTGAGGAAACGAAATATATCCAGCTGCGTCACATTCTATCTTAATTACTTCTAAACGCGGTATTATTTTTAACTTTAGGGTTGCATTTGAGTTGCCATTTTCGTGATAAAAGACAAAAAGTACAATTTGTGTAAATTAGCGCGACCCCCAATTTGGGAAGCCCAGGAATGAAGTAATTTAGCGTTTAGATATAAAAGTTAAGAGACGAATAATGGCCTCTAGCAAAAAATGATGTTTTATTGAGAATGCCTTTCCGAGACAATTTTTTTATACTTTGAACTTTACTTTGCGGAATGCGGTGAATATTTGATCTCAAATATTAGTCTAAAATTCAACAATGCTTGGGCGTGGAACCAAAAGGTCCCGTAAAATCTAAGCAATAAGTAGCACAAAGGGGTGCAGTGCGTACATACGTACATGGCTGCTTACGGGAACAACAAAGCCGGGGGCGTTACGTAGCTACGCCAGAATCAATAAAGGGTCGATTGAATGGAATAACGAACTGTGACGCACTGCGTAAAAATTCTATAGCCGAAGCAAATTTGATCAAATATTGTCTGCAAACCCCTCCCATCAAACGCTGGTAATTCAATTTACTTAGGACACGACCCAAAGTGGTTTATAAGATCAAAACGTTGTTGTCCTGGAAACAGAACAACACAGTATTAGTTGTCTGCAATGAACATACCGGAATTTCAACGGAGATTTGACAAGCCTGCTCCTCAAACGCGTGTTGCAACACGGCAAGCAACTGGTTAAAATCAGCAAGCGGAAAAGCGTATGTGCTGTCCGGGTCATTGGCTATTTCCTTAATTTCTTCTTCCACGACTCGGTCGCCGATTCCGACACCAAACACGGTAATACCAGCGTCTCTAGCCTAGAAAATATTATTTTGAACCGTCTCGTATGAGACGTAACTCTATAGTCGTAAATCAAAACAGCAAATGCAACTTTGGCCAAGTTATTTCTGCTTACATTTTCGGAGGGGTTTTGTACGTTATCGTGGCTTTGTCCATCGGTCATAACAATAAGCACACGAGGGACTCCCAATAGTAACGGCCTTGCTCCATTTTGTTCCGTAAACCCTGTTTCGGTCACATTTCTAATGGCGGCGCCCGTGTACGTTCCTCCTGTCAATCAAACTTGTAAGTAAGTAACAATTTTCAGTAAAGCAATTTACTGATTTTTTTACCTCCTGGCTTGCTTGTGTTTACAACAACATCGTAAAAAGCGGTGTTTGAAGTGTGTTGATCGAAGCGGCTGACCACTTGGTATTCCTTTGTGTACGTTGAAAAGCCAGTCCTGACTTTGTCCGGAGCGATTTCGAAATTTCTAGAAAGCTGACCGACAAATTGCATCGCAAGCGCAAAGTCTTCGCGGGCAACGCTACCAGAACCGTCCACCAAAAACCATAGATCCATTTTGTCAATAGTGCATCCTGGAAAAAAATATTTTGTTTTCCAAATGCACCATTTTTCCATTTACGAAGGACCAAACGAAAATAACGGAAAAATATACAACTCAATGTAGGCACATGACTTTTTGTCAGAATACGCACGGTCATCATTTAATTACCCTAATTAGATTAACATAACACAACATGTGGTTGATTGTGTCCAAAGCATAGTCAGCCAAAACTGTTGTGAAAGGCCAAATATTTCCAGAAACTTATCTTAATGTACAAATTAGAGATTTTTTCCGACAGTATTCTACTTTGATGTACAGTTTAGAATTTTTTTCCCCCCTCACTCCCATAGATTGTATAAAACTAACCTGAATTGGCTTCAAAATCAGTCACTATGGTAACAAAGTTCGCTGAGACGCCTTCCTGGTTATAATTGGCACTCCACCAAGCAGCTTGGTCGTCCACGCTTCCGGGCAAATTGCCTTGTATTTCAATGTAAATAAACAGGCGGGCTGCTAAAGCTGACCACAAGGGAATGCTATAAAACATAAAAAATTTTAATTACGGCACAGAAAACCGCACATCTTTATAAATTCGTTGTAAAAGCTTTGCCTTGTAGTTTTCTTACAACGTTTAAACAGTTTTTTTTTTAATTTACGAACTTCCTTTTTTATGTTTCAATCTATTTCTGTTTTTTCGATAAACAGTATGTTTTTCATCTAATTCTTTTTACCTACCTGAAGTCGATGGTGGCAAAATCCGAAATATCAATGTTCAAAGCAACTTGAATAGTAGTTGTGAAAATGCTCGAAAACTGATATTGGTTCAAAGCAGTTTGAACAACTTGATTTATCTGAAATGTAAAGGGTTCACTGTAAAACGAATTTTGTTTCAGATATAAACAATGCAAAAATCCTATACCTGCCATATTCCTCCATTCACAATAGAGTTTGTCCCGAAATTGGTTTCAACCAAAGCAATTCGTTTCATAAAACTGAAGTCGTTTGTGAAAATCGGCAGATTGTGAAGTTTTAGGAGACATGCGTCCACCACATCCTCACCAGTAGCCCCAGCTTGCAACGTTAAATCAAATGCTCGGTTGTTTAGGTCTCTAAAATACCATGCATGCATTATAAATGTGGTTATATTTCACCAATTTGAGCCAGAATTTCAATGCGAAAAATCCAAATATCAAATGTAAACGGTGGTTGAAGTAAGCTAGAACGGTCCGGAACCCCGTTTCAGTGAAGGAATTACTGCCGGTACCACGGCGTACCGCTACGATTCCTGACGCAAAGGTGCCGCAAGTATCAATTATACCACAAATTTATCAAAAAATCCATTGATAATCTTAAAATTGTCTTTATATTCTCATGTTATTTTTCCGTACTGTTGTTTTACTTTACTACGGAGCCTGCAGTTGGCATTTTCACTTGTCGTAGTAGGTTACCATTTTGGGCAGGTAAATTTTTGGGTACGATGTTGACAAACAGCAGATCGTCACGGAAAGAAAATTATGATAATGACTACATATAAACAAATGAGTGCATCTCACCTCACCACAACTGTTGACGCAGACGCCGCAACAACAGAAACAAAACAAAGAACCAGCACTGAGTTACCAACTTTGAGATCCATACCTATGTCACTAGTAGAGGGCAAAAAAGTTTGTGAACTGCGTTACGTGTGCCAGTCGCTTTTATACAATTAGGGCGGAGAAGATTTTATCACCTTGTTTGCCAAGACCTACGTTTGACGAAAAAGATCATGAAATAAAACTTTTCTATCTGTTTAGCAATTCATCATGGGGAAAGAATTTACAATTTTATGGTGTAATTCTTATTTGTTAAAAGATTTATATAAAAATGCTGTCGTCAAAACAGTAGAATCATATAAACTTGATTAGCAACGCAGGTCTGGACTTCGGATTGCAAATATTAGCGTTTCAGGCAACACAATGTTGGGTGGAGTTGGGAAACGTTGGTTTGCTTGTATATGTTACCACATTCTGAAAGCCGTATTGAAAGTGTGTTGGTCGGACCGATTGACAACTTGATACTCTTTTGTGCATGTTGAAATACCAGTTTAATTTCTCCTTTGTACTGAGCAATGTCGAAATTTCTGGAAAGCTCTGCGACAAATTGCGTTACGAGGGCAAAGTCCACTAGAAATACACTGCCGAAAGCGTTTACTAATAACTAAGCATCCAATATGTCAAAAGTATGTTGAGCAAAAATTTATTTGTTACGATGCATTACATTGAAAACGACCATAAATTACGGAGTAAGGGAACGTATTGTTTGACCGATTGACTGTATGAAACATAAGCCCGACTGACAGTACAAGGGTGGGCAAAATTACGAAATTTTGACTTTTACGACCCAAAATCATGTGTAACTATTTCATCTTTTGGTTCTCTTTCAAAGAAAAAAAGTGTTATATCAACAAAATGCGCTCAATTACAACAAAAACTCACATTGACAGAGTTTCTGGAGGTAGAAAAACGTTGCCCCATACGATGTCATTGGACAATTAGGAATGCAAAAAATCACAAACAGTACGCTCCTGTACATAACAATAAAAACCTCTCCAAGACCAAGGATGACAGTGCGATATGGTACTATTTAGTTATGCGTACCACGTATTAACTCGTTGCGAAGAATGTACCGTACCATCGCATCGTACTTTAGATGATTTTTGCCTTCTGCCGCACCCTACTCCCATCCATTGTTAAGGATAGAAAACGGTATGGTACCTTTTAAGTTGTGCGTGCACTTACCTTGTTACAAAAGGCGTATCGTACCGTTTAATAATTTGTGCTGCGTACTGTACTGTATTAACGTACGGTACAGTGCTGTTATTCTTGCCCAAGACACCAAGCGGATCAAAATATCAGCTTTTTTCAAAACCGTTGCTGTCCCAGCCAGCTCACACCTTACCGACCGTTGAAGAATGTTGCGGAAAATGTAAAAATATTACGTCGGTTGACAATGTCGTACCGGGCACAACAGCAGTGCAGAAAGTTTCCAGTCATACAAATGTAAATCCGCCACTACAAGTCCCGCATATAAAGCTGTGCTGCAATATGTTAATCACCTTTGAATACAATCCTAGGTTTTGTTAAATTGTTCCCACTGCACAAACTGGTCATACTCACTCATTTTCACAAATGTTTTATTACTTCAAGTAAAGTAGTCACTGGTTACATATGTGGAATGAAACAATTCGTAATTGAATTTGACGTCTTAACGAACTGCAAGTTTTATTTTTCATCCGAAAACGTTTTGAACTAACGTCTTGACCTATTTTAATTAGGCAGTCATAATGTAAACAAAACAAACTCATTAACAATATTCTGCATAAATAGACACTCGTTTACACATTCCTGTTTTTTTCAAAAATAAGTGATCTCATCATCGGCAGTGTGGTTTAGCTGCACATCGATGAATTCAAAAGGAGCGTTTGACGGCTTCTTCCAAACTTTGACCACTACATAGTCGTTCCTGTCGATTTGAACCTTACAAAACAATAAAATAAGTGTTATTATTATATTGCTACATGAAATAAGGGTCTGATGAAAATTCAGAGAATTAACAAACTGGCCATTTGCGGGAACCCTCTGTCGTGTACAGTCGTGTCAAGTGTGGGTACCTCTCATGGGCACCGGCAGAAATTGTCCCCTTATGTTTGTGTGCTTTGTAGAACATATTACATGTTAAAAAAAAATATTTCAAAATTACATGCACCCTCCTGCCAGTACAGGCCGTCGTCCATGGTGCCTCTAACGCATTAACTCCCATTCGGCAGTGGCCCACGGAAATATTTTTAGGGGTCCATAAACTTTGTATGCGTAAGATAAAACAGAATATCGAAATAAAATACCCGCTGTTATATTCTAATTTACAAACCACAAATTATCAAGCGCAATTTCAGAAACCAGGCTACAGGCGTATTACAAGACTCAGCCTCCGAACATGTTTGTTCACTTAAAAAGCGGTAGTTATTAGAGGGGTCCACATCTTTAAACCAATGCGTCAAAATGATTCCAGGACACTGCAAAGGTTAGGAAACATTGGTATTGCCGGACATATGTCAAATGCGTTTTCGCACCTTTATCTTCATGTGTCAGAGCTGTGTGCTTAAATCGATCAACCACGCGTCCACTGCAGGTCTCTTTACATAACTTATGAAGGCATAAGTTATCGGACCAGATCGTTTTTTTGCAGATGCATTGTAACGTATAACTATCATGCAATTATTTCGCAACATGAATATTTTTTAATTTTAATTTTATTTTTTAATTTCGCAAAGAGTTTTTAAAAAAATGCCCATGAAAACGCTTCAGTGTGGCTTTGTCGGTTTATCTTGATAAAGTACATCAACCCATCGACCACTTGCACTTTGAAAGTAAAGGCACGGTAGATGACGAATTGTTCTGGCAGCCTAGCAAGAACGTCATTCTTTACCTGTGAACAACAGCAAAAAAATGTTTCATGTATCATGTTGATGTTTGTAACAAAAAATAGCACGTGCTTTTTATTGATGCTTACAACTAACGGTGTAGGCGGTTAAAAATTATTATTTTTCTTACCGCGTTCGCGATTCCTTGCATTTGCGCGTTTGCTGTTTGCAGCTCACTCATTCCACCAGTTTTCATTTGTTCCGCAGACATTATTACTTGACAAAGTTAACAAGACAACTAAACACTAGAAGCACACAAGATTTTTAACTGAAGTCAACAAACGGAAAAACTTATTTGTTGCCTTACCGCAGATGTCAAGTGTATTTGTGTACGCTGGCTACAATGCTTTCCTTCCTCAACAAAACTGTTCTGTATCTATATAATAACTGCTCCGTCATTATGCTGCCACAACAATTTAATCACCATTTGTTTATTGTGTGTGTAGACGTCATATCCTGTGACTACCTTTGTACGTTGCCAATGATTTAGCTGAAAAAAAACAAACGTTAGTCACCTGGGCTAAGCCACCTTAAATCGAGCTAAAATTCCTTATCTAAACATGTTAAGTATGCACATTTACAAGTTGTGTGAGGGGGACTTGCATGCGTTTCTGTATGGTAGGGTGTCCATAAAACCCTACAGTTTTGGACTTCTATTACCACAGCTTTCCTAAGTTTCTTTGCCACTGCAAGCAATTATTCAATACGTAAAAATGTGCTAAAATAACCGTAAACACAGTTTTGGGTTTCGTTGTTATTAAATTGCCCGAAATAAGAAAATGGAATCACACTATTTCGTAAGCTTACGATGTTTACTAACGAGGTGATGCGGTGCGATTAAACGATTCAAACTTTTTATTTTAGACATAAAAAAACACTGACTAGGTATAATGGATTAAAGCGTTCATCAAAATATTTTATTTTTCTGTCTTTTGTCACCAACTTAAGCTTGTGGAATTAAAGATAATCATGTAGGTAAGTCTCTATATTGTTTGGGCAATCTACATGTCGAACGTACAGTCAGTGAAAAAACCATTGTCGGGCAAATGTATTTAATACTGGCTTGTAGCTCGTTTGCCTTACTTTAAGTAACATGCACCGATCAATTGCCAGGTTTTTCGTATAGGGCAGAAAGTTTCCAGTCATTCAGTGATAGTTTTTAGAATTTCATGAGTAAAAATGCGAATGGAATTGCACAGAACAAACACACAAAATAGCCCTCACTCAACCAGTGACACACAGTGATCTGTTAATCTATTTTCCGTTATCACCGTCTGCAGCGGTAATTTGCCTGGCTATAGCGTCAACGTGTTAAACGGTTTGTGTTTCCCCCATATAAATGTCGATCGTATCTACCGTTAAAACCTTTTTAACGCTAAATTAAGTTCACTACGTGATTGAATAGGTGAATTTCGATTTCTGCACCAGTTGTTTTTCCTGTGTGCTGGTAAAATTTTAGCTGTTTAAAAGCCTTACATCAGGTTAAACGCTGACGCTTTGGGATATAAATTTAGGCCAATCCTAAAATAAAAATCTCACCTCTTTCGTAACTTTGCGTTGCGCAAGGTTATTTGGAAAGAAGCTCTAAATACTCGTTTTCCTCTATCAAACAACTGAGCGTTTACTTTTAACTCCATATCTATGTACATTTTAGTTCAACAATCCCAAAAGCACGTGTCTTACTATGGGTGGCCAATGTGGAACAGTAATTAAGTTTAGTGCTTGGCAGGTTTTACCACAATAGATGTCAATAGAGTTCCTTAAAGCTGAACCAACTGCAAGGGAGAAGGGGCAGCGTCGTACATTAAATCCATTGTCGTCAAGTCTTTTAAAATTTGCAATAGTTTTTGTTTTGTGGTTTGCTAGTTCGCATTCATTGCTGTTGTGCAAAAGGTTCAAAACATTGCAAAAGAAGCTTTTGATGCTCCGCAGTGATGCCTCGAAAGTTGGATTTCAGCTATAAGTTTAGAAAAGTTTTACCGTGCGCAACCGTTTTAAGTCGACTTAAAAATATTGCTAATATACTTAACCTATGAGGTTTGGCATGTAATCCAATAGGATCGCATTAAAAGCATTACGTCCGCAAACGCATCAGGAGCTGTGGCCTTTGGAAACGTGGTGTTTATTCAAGCTTCAGCAAAATAAAAATGACACAACAGGCGAATACGACACACTCGACGAGAGAGAAAGAAAGAAGGCAATCTGTCCAGTTTGTTGTGGGCGCGAGTGACGTTAGGCAAACGCTTAGAGAGGCCGCTACACTATTGTGTTTAGCGTTTGAATCCTTAATGACATACTGCATCGACGAGGTAAACAAGAGAAATCATTGTTTTGTTCAATCTGTCTTCTTGCAGCGTCCTTTTCTTATTTTTTTTTCAGATGTGCCTGTGTTATTATACCCTTAAGCCCAATGCACACCGGCGTCGTTATCGCGTCGTTAGCACTTTCTGACCCGACGCCGACGGGTGCTTACGTATGCTAATGCATAAGCAACATTAGACATTGGGGTCGTTAAAGGTTACCTGTACTCATAAAGGTGGTTAAACAATAAAATCGTCAAAATACTTGGGTTTTGAGTTCACAACATACTCGATAAATTGTGCGTGTGGCAACGAATTTGAAAAAAAAGTATTTTAAAACCAAACACCACAACTTGTTTCTTACTTAGGCAGTCTGCATAGTACAGCATTGGGGAGAGGCGATGGTTGAATCCATTATTGCGTTTTTCAAACCCAAAACGTATTAANCGTCCGCAAACGCATCAGGAGCTGTGGCCTTTGGAAACGTGGTGTTTATTCAAGCTTCAGCAAAATAAAAATGACACAACAGGCGAATACGACACACTCGACGAGAGAGAAAGAAAGAAGGCAATCTGTCCAGTTTGTTGTGGGCGCGAGTGACGTTAGGCAAACGCTTAGAGAGGCCGCTACACTATTGTGTTTAGCGTTTGAATCCTTAATGACATACTGCATCGACGAGGTAAACAAGAGAAATCATTGTTTTGTTCAATCTGTCTTCTTGCAGCGTCCTTTTCTTATTTTTTTTTCAGATGTGCCTGTGTTATTATACCCTTAAGCCCAATGCACACCGGCGTCGTTATCGCGTCGTTAGCACTTTCTGACCCGACGCCGACGGGTGCTTACGTATGCTAATGCATAAGCAACATTAGACATTGGGGTCGTTAAAGGTTACCTGTACTCATAAAGGTGGTTAAACAATAAAATCGTCAAAATACTTGGGTTTTGAGTTCACAACATACTCGATAAATTGTGCGTGTGGCAACGAATTTGAAAAAAGTATTTTGAAACCAAACACTACAACTTGTTTCTTACTTAGGCAGTCTGCATAGTACAGCATTGGGGAGAGGCGATGGTTGAATCCATTATTGCGTTTTTCAAACCCAAAACGTATTAACAGGTCTGGAAAAAATGTTTTTTTTTGCGGACGTTTGTGGTCTATTAACCCGTCCCATTCAGGAAGTAATATAAATCTTTAATTTACGGCGAGAGCCAAAAATAAGGATTAAATTACACAATTTCATGTGGAGTGTTTGTAAATGGGAAGGTAAACTCTTATAAAGCTTACCAAGCAAGGTTTTCAACCTCCATGACTTTTCGAAATATATTGCCTCAAACCAATAAAAATATGAAAGTTTGGCATAAAAATGTACACCACGTTGAATAATTGCCTAAGGTAGCTTTAGTCCCATTTATTGCAAGCCCATTAAGTTTAACGTAAACTGTACACAATGGTCATTTATTAATTTTAACTTGATCTGATCAAACTAAATATGTATAGGGTGTCAACAAACGCACATCAATAACGGGGTTCTAATACCCGTTGCATTTTTATACATATGCTGCGTATGAGCCTATGTATAAAGTCAGTGTTGTATTTAACATAAACTAATCGTTTTTCTGTAATTGCCCACGCGAATTAGATTAATGTCGACACGTGCTATATGTAAGACCTCGATATCTAGAACTGGATACCACCGTTCTGGATAACGTGGAACCTGTGCACCTCAAGTCCTCAAAGCCCACGAACTTGCCATGACAGAATCCTGGAATCCTCCCGCAATTTTGCACTTCAAATCGGTTTAAACAGATGCTTTCCAGTGCACTCTGCTTCTTTTACTCCACCTCCAACACACTGGAGAACGTTTTCCTTTTCTGCAATCGTAGCCTGACCAATCCCCATATGGCTGAGTTGATGTTGCTGTTGGTGACTGGATTATTGGGGTGGTGCGAATGACAGAAACAACAAACCCAAAACACCCTGCTCATGTAAATACAATGTATAACTGTTTTTTCTTTCTATCTCGATTTTTTTATTGTGGCTGACTATTTGAGTGCGACCGTGCCACATTATTTGCGTTCACATGCAAAACAAGTTGAGTTACACACTCAAGTCAAATAACTTTATTTGGTTTTATTTTTCTGCATAGTACAGTTACAAGTTTACAACTCCAACAATGACAGGCTCCCGTTAGAAGGTTAAACTTCGATACAAAAACAACAAGTCTAAGTTTTTAAAATAGATTTAACATCTATATTTCAAAAAGTGAAACTGAGGCGGAACTGGGACCAATTGATAAATCATTTCACCAAAAATCATCCAAGATCTTACGATGAACACTGCAGTTAAATTTTCATACACACAGCACAAAAATTTACAGACGATTAATTTCACACACAACCTTATAGAATGTTGTCTTCATATTTATCTATTCTCGGTTATTTGCTACATGCACATGCTTGCGTTGACCAAGCTTTTCCTGTGCAACCGCCCTCGGTTATAAAACCTCCATTGCACTGACGAACGCGGTAACGCCTGCCTCTACTGCAATGGCAACCTGACCACCCACTGTAGGGCGTCCACACAGCATCTGAAACACAAGTTTATCCTGTTACAAAAAATCTGCCTCAGTTAAAATATTGTGTCGCAACATGATTGCAAAACATGCTACTTAAACGAATGGAGAAATCTGCAATGGTGACAAGTAATTTTCGTGTTCAATGTTACTGAAACCAAACTTTTATAATGGTTTGTAATTTGGAAACTTGAAACCATTGGGTAAATGACTCGATTTGACCTGTATTCGAGTATAGAGACTTG
>QXVZ01017678.1:3337-16761 GCA_008931825.1 Phallusia fumigata | reverse complement strand
ACGTCAGCAACACAATTTAGTATAAGACAAGAAAACAATCAAAATTGAAGAATGAGCTTGTCGTTGGATGAAGTACTTGGTTTGTTAAACATAAAAACTGATGATGGTAATGGCGATTTGGCTCCAAATATTCAGGTAATGTCGGAATCTGAATTCGATTCAGAATTTCGAAATGGCCTTGAAAGGAGAATGGAAAAATTTAGAGACAGTGGCAGAACATTTTCCTTTGCAAGTCTTCAATATCGCAAAGTGGATATTGGTGATCTTAATGGAAAGCAAGTTCTTCGTATGTTGATTTTCCTCACAAACGACGAGTTGATGAAAGATGAGAATTGCTTCGTGTTTCACGTCAACAACCAACCAGATACTTCACTTACTGTGTTCTATAAATACTGGATTGAGCCTCGAAGTGCTTTGGCTAAGTCGGAGGATGAAAGAGGCAACTGGACGCGAGCATTTGATGACAAAACATGTGCTGAACGACAAAACGACCCACAGTATGTCGGGTTGGATTCGCAAACTATTAACGAGTTCCGCACCACATTATCTAAGCAATACGAAAATTACATGAAGAACAAGATGGCCGATCTACAGCCAAAATATCGACGATTGTTTTTTGGAGTTGTGTTCGAAATAGCAAAGTGTCACGTGAGAAATTGGAGGGTTTATCAACATTTGAAAAACTTTCCAACATCTTCGCTCATCAAGTTGGCAATTGATAATAAATACAGTGGAAAGTTGCAGCCAGTTTTCAACGACCATAATTTGGATACTTCATCTATTATGAGACAAACCGAGGATAGAGACGAACAAATTGCAAGAGTTCATCGCAAAAAAGCCGAACTTCGCTTGAAAGGGGCAAAAGTCATTATTGATAAGTAAGTCAAAGTATTTTGATTTGATCAAACAGAATAACCCCAAAATCATTGCAAAATAAATAACTAACATGGATTTTGATTATCACAGGATTTTTCCACCAAACGCTGATGGAAAATACGACGGTGAAAAAGTGAAACGAGAAGCTGAAGAAATAAAGAAATTTTATAAATGAGTGTTCAAACGCAGACGGTTTAAAATTTTCAACGTGGAACCAAATGCTGCATGTAGTTTTATTGAAAGCCACTGTATAACCTTGTAAATACAACTTAAATGTATAAATGTGTGAATCGATATACAGTGCCCATGTATGCATGTAAACACGTTGTATCTGTACTGTGTGGTAGTTGTATGCTTACAAAGCAAATAAAACATGTTTTTAGTTTTTTATCTTGTTGCTGAAATGAATGCCTGACGCAAGATTGCAAGGAAATGATTGAAATGAGTGTAAACAAAAATAAGGAAATAGTGACGTTGTTAACAGTCACATGAAAATCTCATCATACGAATTTAAACAACAAAATATTTTGTGGAATTTGTCAGGCAAAATAAAAGTCACCTGGAAGGGAATTCCCCCTAGTCGTGAGTAAGGTTTTCCGTGGTTGGGTTGACGCGAGCCGATGTGACGTCATGCATCGTGGACGCACCGTTGCGTGACGGCAACTACCGGCACTTAACCAACTTGCTAGAGCTCTTTCAAATGCTTAAGGTTTGATTCAAACTACCACCTTGCACATTTTGCAGAAATTACTCCTTTTGGGTCTTGGTTTAGCTTTATAGGAATTCAAAACTATAACAAATTGAGCAAACAAGATGTTATTTGAGGGAAACACAAACGTGTAAAATAATGAGATAAAGAGATTTTATGAATGAGTCACCAAACGCTAAAAATTTTTCGAAAAATCTTGGAAGTGAAAACCTATGTAGTTTTTTAATTGCTATTGTGTAGCCTTGTGCATATTAACCAAATGTGCAAATGTAAATCAGTAAATTGTGTCCATGTATGTATGTGAACACGTTGTATCTGTATTGTGTGTTAGTTGTATCCTTTATAAAGCAAATAAAACATGCTTTTAGTTATTTATCTTGTTGCTGAAATGAAAGCCTGACGCAAGATTGCAAGGAAATTATTGTAACGATTATAAACAAAACTGAGAATGCTGAGAAGCATATCAGGAAATTTTGACGTAGTTGAAGCGTAACAGTTAGTAATCTCACGTTAGAGCAGGGTTAAAATTTCGGAAACGAAATCAAAGTCACCCGAAAGGGAATTCCCCTTCATCGTGAGTAAGGTTTTCCTGTGGTTGGGTTGACAAAGCAACAAATGCAAAAAACCACTGAAGCATGATCGGGATACAAGCGGAACTACCCATTTAAAAGAACATGAAATGATAGTAAATAAAGATCGGGAAATAGCGACAAAGAACAAAACTAAAAGAAGAAATGTCAGCATCAGAAATCTCACGTTAGAGCGGGGCCGAAATTTGGAAGCAAAAGTCACCTGGAAGGGGATTCCCCTTCATCGTGAGTCTATCTATCAAACACGCCCAAAGAGTTTTATGTTTGATAGATAGACTTTGGTCCCAGCTGGTGTAAGTGCCCCGCTGCTTGCCGCGAGATCAAAAAACCGTACCGCAACCGGTAGACGCATCTGGTGTGAATCAGCCTCAAGGCTGATGAAAATCTTGCAAAATTGCTAAAAATTGGTTTAAGGCAAAATTTTGTGGAACGTAAAACTTTTTCAGCATAAAAACAAAAAACGAAAACAAGTGACCCCAGAAAAAACGTGATAAAAGCACAAATGTAAAAAAAAAGTTTGCAAAGCGATATCATGAGGCGATGTGAGGCGCGAAATATTAAGGGCACAATTGGTGGATCAAGGTTGAACGCGCTGCAGCTACACTGTCATTACATGGCTTGATAAGGATCACAACTTATAAGGAAGCATCAGAAGTTACATCAAGTCAAATTTTATTTGCATTGTCACTTCATCAAATTTGTCCTCGTTGAACGGTTTCGTAAAACAGCAAGAACACCGAAAAACCCATGGGTTGTCGAGTCAAGTATCCTGGTATTTTAATGACGCCTGAAGTAGAGAACGTTAGCTTAAATTTGTGAAATGATATCAAAGTCACCTGAAAGGGAATTCCCCTTCGCCACGAGTAAGGTTTTCCTGTGGTTGACCTGATGTGACGTCATGCACTGCAGAAATCCAGAAATTTGACGAAACAGACACTCAGACATCTTGCTTTCTCAATCTTCATGTGGGCTGTGCTCAAACTTCCACAATCCCTTATTGCAATTAAACAACGATCTTCCCGAGTGGTTTTCTAAAACAAACAGACACCGCTGTGAAACTTGCAAACAATTATAAGAGATCAAATGTAAACATTAACTTACCAAGTTGTTTCAATCCTGGGTGTACTAACAAATTTGGCAAATAAATGCAGGATATCCAAACAGTTGTTAATCGTACGAAATTAATAACACTAAAGCTGTGCTCCAGACACAAGTATCGGAGGAACAGATTCTGTGTGAACCATTTATACTTATCCACAAAATTAACTCTAGAACATGCGATGACAATGAACAATGTCGTTAGCCTGCACTTCCACGGAGTTCAGATCTTAACTACGCGTGTACGTGTAAAACGGAACTTACAAGAAGCGCTTGCATAATTGATTAGACCCGGGGGCATCAAGTGTAAAATGGCATTCCTGAAATCGCATGGTAAACGGTCTTGCTGTTATGGCTTAATTCAGTGGTTTCCAGCCTTTTTTGATGCATTTCCCCCGCTTGCTTATTTTAAAACCTATTATTTTTCACGTACTAGACAATAAGTGATATAAAGTTGGAACCACTGGTCTACCAAAAAAAGAAATACTACACTTAAACTTAACTATAAAGTCGAAATGCTTTCCCTTAACTCATAAAACTCCTCCCTGGTTGGGAACCACTCAAGTTTGCAAAAACTACGCATTCATTTTTGTTGATAATTTAGCTTTGTAGGAATTTTACACCATGACATCAGTTGATTGTCTCTGTTATTGCCATATTTTTGTTTATCGTCATCTTTTATTGAAACCTAATTTACATAGCAATGTTAAAGATTTTAGAGCACAAGTTTTTGCTAACATGAAATAATTGAATAAATAAAATAGATCAATTAAACCTTGGTATTCGGGTCGATTTATTTTTACATTAATTAAATCAGGTCAAACAGAATATTACTGCTTTTCTAGCAAACGTAACAATCAGCTTCAGCGTTTCGACGTCCTGTACAAAACGTCTTCTTAACAATAATGGGATTATTTTCATTATTATTTGTCTATTACTTGTGCCAGGTTCTTCGTGTTTTTGAAATAAATATCGCTTGTGATTTGAGTGAAATACTAGACCCTGGTTATTTGACTACAAAGTTAAAAACTTCGAGAGACAGAATTTTACTAGCGGGTTTTCTAAAAAATAAGGACTTCGTTTTTGTTAAATTCGCAAAATATCTTCCCTAATAATTAGCAATATACTTGGTATTGATTTAGAAAGATACACAAATTATTAAATTTAACCATTACACAACCGACAGACCCTATTTTAAATTAGTATCATTCTTTTCGACCAACTACATTCATAATATTTTTCTCACTTGAACACACTGCCTTTCCTTACTAATTTATACCATTGAAACTTTCACCATGTTTTATTATTCGACTAGTGACAATTTTAACAAAACCGTAATTATAATTTTAAAATTTAATTGCAGAATCACAACATTTTCGTCTTCTGCCCCGGATTATCGTTGTCACATGTCTCTGAAATAAAACAAACAGGTTAAAATGAACGTCTGTTAAATAGCATGCTACAATGAAACATAAATTATCATTTGAACTAAAATTTTCCGGGGCAGATTATTTACCGGGGCATAACTGGGGTAATTAGGGCCGTGTTCAGATTTTATGGACCCGAAACAATTTATAAAAGTAGGCCTTTTCGCCCTAGAATTACCAGATGAGAATAAAGTGTTATTTTTCGAAAGATGAGAAATTTTCGAAACAAACAGGTAAATCTGAGCGAAAGAGGCCAGGGGACGCGTTAATTTGTATCATAGGTCCAACCTTTTATTAATAAAATAGTGAATTTTGCCTCACATAAAAGGCCTTTCCTGCCTTACTTCCACCTTAGCCCTGGGCTTCGTGTGTTGATAAAATTTATAGGTCGTTA
The DNA here is from genome assembly GCA_008931825.1 of Phallusia fumigata. Taxonomy (NCBI): domain Eukaryota; kingdom Metazoa; phylum Chordata; class Ascidiacea; order Phlebobranchia; family Ascidiidae; genus Phallusia; species Phallusia fumigata. Next base: position 11,667 of record QXVZ01017678.1, on the reverse strand, counting down.
CGTCTTACAGCATCTCACGTCAGTCGTATACTATTCTATAATCAGCAATTTCCCAAACTAAGGGTCGCGGCCTTTCAGGGGGTCGCGCAACGAATTTTGTGGGTCGCGAGCATACCTTTCCCACAGGGTGTTGCATATGAAAAATTATTATTTGATATTGCTTTTTTACTCTTTTACAAATGGTATGTTTTAAACTGCTTTTTTCCGTCAAACTATAAAGGGTCGCAGAACAATTTTGGAACTCAAAACGGGGTCGCAGAACAAAAAGTTTGGGAAGCCCTGTTGTAATGTGACAGGCGCACCAGGGTTAACTAATAGCAACCCTGTGTTTTTGCCTGTAAGCATTTTAAGGATAATTTTTTAACTTACACATCAGTAAGCATCTGAACATTCCGGAACCAACGATGGATGAACACAAACGTTGTAGGTAGGATCGAACACAGCGCCGTACGCGCAGTCCATTGTTTTCAACTCTCCGCTCGCACACTGCAAAAGCAGTAAAACATCTTTCAACCCTTGCATAATGTTTAAAGCTTCACTGAACAGCCGGGACACATAGCTTAATTTAAAAGGTTTAAATTTCATAGAGAACACAATACCTGAAAGTATCTTAAACAATCCCCGTTCTTTTCGAATGGATACGAGCTCTCGAGATTCCCCTCATCATCGGTGCACGAAATAGCTGGAGGAGATAGGAAGAGGTTGAGGACAGCAACGTTTGAAACATCACCAGCGTTCCCAGCATCGTCGATGGCTCGCAAGGCAATTCCAACTCTGTAACCAAACAACATCAAAGGTCAGTGCATTATGGAAACAACAACTACAAAAACGCCAAAGATAGGCGGGAGACTGCAGAAGACTGTATGGTCATCAACTTAGAAACCCCATAAACACGATTCACTGTCAGTATAGCGAATGTACTCAAAAAGTTGTTCGTTTTTAAACGGAGAAAAAGATTTACATCACACGGCTAAAGTCAAGTTATATCAGTTAAAGAAGCGTTTTTATGACGACTACGTTGTTTAGCAACAAACACGTGCACATGCTTAAACGCAAACAAGTGTCATAACGGAAGCCAACGTATGTACATACGTCACCATTTCGACATCTGTCGGGATATCAGGAAGCTTGAAAACCATGACTTCGGGCAAGTAAGCTTTCAGCGGATGTTCCATGTCACCTTGCGTCACCATGACGTCAGTCACGAGTTCGCCGTCAGTAAATGACGTCAGAAGCTGGCTGGTCGGTCCGTAATTGTAGCGGATCTCGTATTGGGTAGCTTGGAAAATAAAAAAAAACAATAAAGTATAAATTATAATCTATACAACAGTGCTGACAGGATCAAACCAACGACGTTAATAAACCGTTTCTCATACAATTTGTATTTCAACATACCAGTGCCAACAGCGTTGTCATCTCCAGGAGCAGTGAAAGTAATCTGGATACCTTGGTCCGCATGCAACATGTCAACTTGTGTGGCTTTCAGATCAATAACTCGGTTCGGGGAAATCACGTCATTATAGAAGTTGCTCACCGTCCTAAAGGTACAAAATAACGATATGTTGCGAAAATATAAAGTAAGCTATATTACCACAGTGGGCTTTTCTGCTGTAAGATTAATTAATAATTTTACTTGTCGTGATGAAAGCTTCCCAATGTTGTAACTCTCTGGAAAGGCTCAAGATCTATTGTGGTGAGTGGAGGGATTGATTGTGGAAGGTTTGTGTTCAGCACCACACTGCCTGTTAACATTGTAACCTCCACATTACAAAAGAACGGGGACAAAAAGCACAGGTAAAGTTTAGGTGGAAAGCTAAGATATAGCCCTTCCATACGTTGTCTAAAGTAAAAGACGGAACTTAGGGTTGGAATAAAATTTTACCATCGTCTTTCACATATCCATAATTAACTGCAGCCGATGATCCTCGTCGCTTCGTCTTCACGGAAAGTGTTTCAGAAGCATTACCAAGTCCAACCGCTTTGACCTGCAAGTACAAATTAAAGTATCAAGGTCTCTGTTGTTGCAAAAGAAAAAAAGAAAACAATTAAAGATGTTTTTACCTGTACGCTGAACTTTCCAGAGTCCGTGTATTCGCTGAAGTATCTGCTGTAGACACCGTCGTTGGCCCGAATGTCAGGAGCTGAAAAATATTTGCTATCAATCAAAAGTTTTTTTTGCATGGTTTTCGATGTTGGTCAGTTCCATATCTTCTCTGCCACGTTTGCGCAGAAACAATAAATGTTAGGAGTCAAAAATTTTTCATTTTTCAAAATTCGTAGGTTTTTTCATTTCTCAAGGTCTTACCTGCACCGTTATCGAACAAGTCAATGTTACTGACTGTCCCATCTGGGTGGTTGATTGTCGCTTGTACGTTTGCCCCCAGTATCGCCTCGTAACCTCGCGACACCTACAACATAATTACAACTGTAAAAAAACAGATTACAACAAAAGTAGAGTGTTTGTTTGTTTTTATATTGTGCTGATTAGGTGAGGTTACCTTGGAATAGAGGATCGTTGGACTTTCGCTTGTGTCGTCAACCAAACTCATGCTTGATTGAACATTGATCGGCAAAACGTCACCGTTACTTGCTTTTGAAATCGCAAGAACTGCCACGTCATCAAAATGTGTTCCAGTGCTAATCGAAAACTTCCAGACTCCGGTCTGATAAAGGCAGCGGAAAAAACTGTTTTAAAATTTCTAAAAAAATCAATCAAAGGCGAAAAAATATTACAAATAAAATACCACATCTCTAACTGTAACCACGCACTGTAAAACTCCAAATCTTTGAAAAAAAAATATCAAATTTGTTTGCGAAAAAACAGGAAAATTTAGTTGTTAATAGACAACCCACCATAGCAGTGCCTGGTATTTTGAAGATCACGGTTTTGTGTTCCACGTCGATCTCCGCATCGTCGTTTCCATACAAGTTACCGGCAGGGTCGGTTAGAGTTAGAGTTGGTGCGATCCAGTAGTTTGACCAGACGAATGAGAAAATAGTTGATTCGCCGATGGTTGAGTCAATCACAACTTCACCACTCTTGCTTCCATGTGACGGTATCGTGTATTTTTGGTCAAATATCTGAAGCAAGAGAAACATATCATGCAAAGTGTTGATCAAACTCAACAGCATTTTTTAACAGCAAGCAGGATATTCTTAAGCCATGTTTACCAGTCTTTGTAAGAAGACATTCAATTAAATCAAAATTGTGTAACTTCCGTTTTCTTTGTAGACGTGGAAACGCCCTCTAGTGTTGCTTCTATGTTGTCTTGTGTTAACTTTTGTTAAGGTTGATTACTTTTTTGTGTGTTTTATGTGTTTTGGTTGTTAACCACTTGTTTTAATCTCATTTAAACTATGATGTGTAAACAGGTTAATATTTAATCTGTTTTTGCGTACATGTATTCAAGAATTGATTAAGCAAACGTCTTATGAGACCAAGATCTGTTGACACAATCTTTTTCTCGTTATTAGATCACTTTGTTGGTCCCGTCAAGTAAACAACAGTTCGAAAGCAAATTGTTTTATTTATGTTGCAACCTATGCAGTTTGAGAATGTTACATCCTAATCTTTCGACAACACTGCCAGTTTTTTCTGTACGACTATTTTAAACAGTTTTGTCACTAATTTTATCCTGAAACCTGGTAAATGTCCGTGTTCAAGTTTCCGTCGTTGGTTTCGGCGAGAGACTTAAAAGCTGAGATCATGGAGGATCTGATGCGTTCACAACGTACATCACTCCTCCTGTGTCTTCCACCAGCTTTTCCAGATCGGGGTTGGACGCCTCGCCGTACATGACAGCGTTAACAACGACACCCTGTTAACACAAAAACTTGTATAGTATTTTATGTATTACGGTGGTTTATAAAGATAAAACCTTCGTTATAATTCCGCCAGCGACATCTTTAACGTAAGGGGCCACATTTTCCACTCCATCTGTCATGATAATAACTTGTCCATCAGCAGGGTCACCAAATCTCTCAAGCATCTTTATCAAAAAAACACCTTAGCGTGTTAAAAACTCATGCTTTTGTTGGTAATACCTGAACAGCTTGAAGCAATCCACAACCGGTGCACGTTTTGCTTTTTGTTCCTGTTGGAAAACTGGCAACCAAGTCTTCCCTCGCTTGGTTGTTTTCCAGCCAAATCATTTCTTGAACCAAGTCGCTTGCCACAATTTCGAACTGAACCATACCGACGTAGCTACCGATTGGAACAAACTGCTTTACGAAAATGCTTGCAGCGTTTTTCATGTTCGCAAACTGTTTCTAAAAGTACAGCCTCGAGTTGTAGAAGATTAGAAAGGAATTAAAATTGTAGAATTAAGATCGACCAACCTTGTCATTCATGCTGCTTGATATATCAAAAGCAAGACTTATCCTGTAGACAGACTGTTGCACGACATTAAAACGTGGGGAAACGTCTATAGCGCGCTCAGTCGGAGGGTTGACGTTGTCAGCGAAATCGGCTGATGATGAAATGACATCCCACTCGCTGCGCTGATTGCAGAGCAGGTTGTGTTCGTTGGGAGCATCCTTGTCGTGGAGATTCTGCGGGTCTGATTCGTCGTCGTGGTCAAACGTGAAAATCTGCAATGTACAATACCCAAAACAGTCTAGAATCTGGTAAGCTTCACTGAGGTCAGTATAAAAAAGCGTATATTCTAATCAGATCCGGATTTCCATAAATTTTGAATTAGGTGGAGGCTAGAAAAATCTGCAGTGGGATTTGAACCCACGACGGACGCTCTACTAGCTTAGCTACGCAGGGCCGGTGGTAACTCATGTCAAAATTAGATTCTTTATTAATCGACTTTTGTGGTTGGTTCAAATCCGACCGCATGCTATAGACCATTTTAAGCCTCAAAAGGCCTTTAAAAGCAGGTTATGATTCGATACTACGCCACAGATAGGACTGGCGCCATCTGATGAAGTATACCATAACTGCAGTTTTAGCATTTCGTGGCCCCAGAACCCTAGAAATAGACAAAAGCCTACATTTCATTCTTAGTTAATCACTTCGGTATATATCATGTATTACGTTATTGTGATATTGAAAAGACATGATAGACGAGTGAACTCCATCCTTTTGATTCTCGAATGGAATGAAAATGCATCCATCGAGCGGGAGCCAGTTGGTTTCTTGTTTGTACTGACAAGTTGAAACTTCTCCGGTTTCATAATCAACCACGTAATTTTCTCCGAGCACTGTTGCTGGACTCCTAAACGTTGTTTAAAAAAAGTATTTAGGCTACCTACGGATTTGCGTAATTTCACGCAGACACATACCTTGTGTATTGTATGACGCCGTTAGCGTCGTAGTAGTAATCTTCGTAACCACTTGTCGGAGTCTCGTCAAAAACTCCCCACCTCAAGTGCGCCCACTCGTGGACTAGGGTTTTGTCTGTTAAAAACGTTTCGAAAAACAGAGATAAAAATACAGTTTGAATGGCGACAGAGCAGTTGTGATTTGCAGAACAGAGAAATGGTGTTTTTATTTTTTATTGACACAGCTTTGCTGGCAATAGCACCAAGTCGTGTTTTATCATAATGTTAGGGTGAGTTTTTTGCTATTACGCTTCATAGGTTTTTTTTAGTTGTTCGACAAAGCAATAAAATAGTTTTAACGGTACTAAAATAAAACCGTCGGCATTTGTCATGTTACACGGAATAATACATTTACACAGGAAATTGAGTCCATTCAAACCCCGAAGCAGTAGTAAAGGCCGATTCACACCAGATGCGTCTGCGGTTTGCTGTACGGTTTTTTGATCTCGCGGCAAGCAGCGGGGCACTTACATTAGCCTGGACCGAAGTTTATCTATCAAACATAAAACACTTTAGCCGTGTCTGATAGATAAACTTTGGTCGCGGCAGGTGTAAGTGCCCCGCTGCTTGCCGCGAGATCAAAAAACCGTACCGCAACCGGTAGACGCATCTGGTGTGAATCGGCCTTAACACATAACAAAAGTTGCGTCGCCAGTGTAGACAAAATGGTCTTAACAAGAGTAGAGTTAGTTCACTTGCCTTTCGGTCCGTACATATCAGTATATTGTGCGTCTGTTATGTAGTCAGCAGTGAGATGAATGTTTTCCCCGGGAGAACCACATTGCCCGTATTGAACGGTGTACGGCATATTACCAAAGGTTGGATCCTCCAAACTTACACGGATGTCCGACTGAGAAGAATGACAGTTTAAAAATGCACCAAAACATAAAAAATCTCAGATATTTATTTCGTTAGATAGTTTATAGTCCAACAGTTCATATTTTTATCGGAACAAATTTAGATGATTTCTGGGGGAAAAACCCAACCCAACACAAGTTGTTTTCAATGGTTCAACCAAAATGGGCCAATTGGCAAAAACTGTAGCGTCTTGCAGCACACAATCCAAAGCATACCAGGGTAATATTTTAGTGATTTGTATAATTTAACGAACGTAGGTAACGATTATGGCACTGTTTTCTGAAAAAAAAGGTTTCCAATGCTTCAGTCCCTCACCCCCCCCCCCCCAAAAAAAAAAAATTTTTTATTTTTAAAAATCATGGTCNAATTCATGGCTCAAAAAACTTTAATCAGAAATCTTAACAACCTTAAAAGCTGGCGCGGGGTTCCAATAGTTATTTAACATCGACGAACGTAATGTGGTTTCGATGGTTATAGAACAGTTTGTTTAAGCCGTATAAAGTCTCTGCAAACATTGGTTCAAGCTACTGTGCAGGCAAACTGAAAGTATTTTCGGCGCACTTCATTTTGATAAAGCGGTAAATGTTTTCCTTGTGGNCATTTCGTGGCCCCAGAACCCTAGAAATAGACAAAAGCCTACATTTCATTCTTAGTTAATCACTTCGGTATATATCATGTATTACGTTATTGTGATATTGAAAAGACATGATAGACGAGTGAACTCCATCCTTTTGATTCTCGAATGGAATGAAAATGCATCCATCGAGCGGGAGCCAGTTGGTTTCTTGTTTGTACTGACAAGTTGAAACTTCTCCGGTTTCATAATCAACCACGTAATTTTCTCCGAGCACTGTTGCTGGACTCCTAAACGTTGTTTAAAAAAAGTATTTAGGCTACCTACGGATTTGCGTAATTTCACGCAGACACATACCTTGTGTATTGTATGACGCCGTTAGCGTCGTAGTAGTAATCTTCGTAACCACTTGTCGGAGTCTCGTCAAAAATTCCCCACCTCAAGTGCGCCCACTCGTGGACTAGGGTTTTGTCTGTTAAAAACGTTTCGAAAAACAGAGATAAAAATACAGTTTGAATGGCGACAGAGCAGTTGTGATTTGCAGAACAGAGAAATGGTGTTTTTATTTTTTATTGACACAGCTTTGCTGGCAATAGCACCAAGTCGTGTTTTATCATAATGTCAGGGTGAGTTTTTTGCTATTACGCTTCATAGGTTTTTTTAGTTGTTCGACAAAGCAATAAAACAGTTTAAAACCGTCGGCAATTGTCATGTTACACGGAATAATAAATTTACACAGGAAATTAAGTCCATTTAAACCCCGATGCAGCAGTAAAGGCCGATTCACACCAGATGCGTCTACCGGTTGCGGTACGGTTTTTTGATCTCGCGGCAAGCAGCGGGGCATGTACACTAGCCTGGACCGAAGTTTATCTATCAAACATAAAACACTTTGGCCGTGTCTGATGGATAAACTTTGTTCGCGGCTAGTGTACATGCCCCGCTGCTTGCCGCGAGATCAAAAAACCGTAACCCAACCGGTAGACGCATCTGGTGTGAATTGACCTTAACACATGATAAAAGTTGCGTCGCCAGTGTAGACAAAATGGTCTTAACAAGAGTAGAGTTAGTTCACTTGCCTTTCGGTCCGAACATATCAGTATATTGTGGGTCTGTTATGTAGTCAGCAGTGAGATGAATGTTTTCCCCGGGAGAACCACATTGCCCGTATTGAACGGTGTACGGCATATTACCAAAGGCTGGATCCTCCAAACTTACACGGATGTCCGACTAAGAAGAATGACAGTTTAAAAATGCACCAAAACATAAAAAAATCTCAGATATTTATTTCGTTAGGTAGTTTATAGTCCAACAGTTCATATTTTTATCGGAACAAATTTAGATGATTTCTGGGGGAAAAACCCAAGCGAACACAAGTTGTTTTCAATGGTTCAACCAAAATGGGCCAATTGGCAAAAACTGTAGCGTCTTGCAGCACACAATCCAAAGCATACCAGGGTAATATTTTAGTGATTTGTATAATTTAACGAACGTAGGTAACGATTATGGCACTGTTTTCTGAAAAAAAAGGTTTCCAATGCTTCAGTCCCTCACCCCCCCCCCCCCCAAA